>MUZH01003334.1:0-12192 GCA_003012965.1 Juglanconis oblonga
ATCATCCTCTCCTCCGGCCGCCCTTTGCGCTTCTCTCGTCTTCCACCTTGACTGCTTTCCAAGATGCCGGCCCTTTTCAACCAGGCCATGGTGGCCACCCTCCTCGCCGGCACTGTCGTCAGCTCGCCCCTGAGCCCGCACATCGGCATTCCTGCCAACGAGAATGCCCAGCTTGGCCCAGGCAAGATCTCGCTCAAGCAAGGTAAGCAAGCAGCCCGCCGCGTGCCATGGAAGGACAAGGACACCCAGACGTCTACAGCCAACGCGGCGGCTTCCCTTCCGCTGTCCAAACAAGGTGCAGACAAGGTGGTTAACAGGACTGTGTAGTTCGAAACCCGCACTACAACTTCGTTGGACCTCTGTCCATCAAGAAGACGTATTTGAAGTTCGGTAAAGAAGTCCCGGACTGGCTCGAAGCCGCCGTTGCCAACTTGACGGCAGGCCTCGACTTGTCGAAGCGTACCACCGGCTCGGAACAGACCACCCCCATTGATGATCTCGACGACGCTTATGTCACTCCTGTTTCCATCGGCACTCCCGCGCAGGTCCTGAACTTGGACTTTGATACTGGTTCTTCAGACCTGTGGGTGTTCAGCAGCGAGACGCCGTCTAGTCAGGTCAGAAACAAACATCCATGCTTATCTTGTTCGTGAGACTTACACATGCATCAGATCAACGGCCAAACAATCTACACACCGAGCAAAAGCAGCACTTCCAAGGCCCTCTCCGGAGCAACTTGGTCCATCTCCTACGGAGATGGATCTTCTTCCTCTGGCAACGTCTACACCGACACTGTAACAGTGGGAGGCTTGGCTGTGACGAACCAAGCTGTTGAACTCGCGCAGACCGTGTCCTCGAGTTTCACTGAGTCGTCCCCGATCGATGGGCTCGTGGGACTTGCCTTCAGCAGTCTGAACACTGTCGAGCCTACGCAGCAGAAGACATTCTTCGACAATGCCAAGGCCTCTCTGGACTCACCCGTCTTCACCGCCGATCTGGGCTTCCATTCTCGTGAGTGGTCTACGTGCGCTGCTGTTCATTTCTCCTGTTGGTGCTGACCACGGCGTCCGTATAGCCGGTACGTACAACTTCGGGTTCATCGACAGCTCGGCCTACACGGGATCCATCACCTACACCTCCGTGTCGACCGCGCAGGGCTTCTGGGAGTTCACGTCGACCGGCTACTCTGTCGGATCGGGCTCTTTCACATCCACCTCGATCGACGGCATCGCCGACACGGGCACCACCCTGCTCTACCTTCCCTCCAGCATCGTGCGAGCATACTGGGCCCAGGTCTCGGGATCCTCTAACAGCGCCTCGGTTGGCGGATACGTCTTCCCTTGCAGCCGCACGCTGCCGTCCTTCACCTTCGGCGTCGGGTCCGCGAGGATCACGATCCCCGGAGACTACATCGACTTTGGCCCTATCTCGACCGGCAGCTCGTCGTGCTTTGGAGGAATCCAGTCCTCGGCCGGCATTGGTATCAACATCTTCGGCGATGTGGCGCTGAAGGCCGCCTTTGTGGTCTTCGACGGAGCGTCGACACCGAGACTGGGATGGGCCTCCAAGTAGAATGCGTAGCCGGTTCGAAGGCATGTCTGGCCTGAAGCGGACTGTCATAATTGAGGGGTGGCAGGGAGCACAGGACTCGGACAACGGGAGAGTTTTGTACATGGTTCAGCAGCAATCCTAGACATATACCTAGGTACCTTTTTATTGTTCATAGCATCAATGGCATAGTTTCATTTCTCTCGACTCCCAATAATGCCAAGCTCGTCGGTAACGTGGCCTCCCCTCTGCCTGCCTCTTACATGAGCACTCGTAAAGAAAGATAAAAAATTATATATTCCCCGAAGTGTTGGAAGCAACGGCAGCAACGGCATCACAGTTGACACGCTCTACGGGTGAACTGAGCCTTGTTATTCTACTTAGGTATCTGGTACATGTACTACGCCACAGGGGTGCCGCGCTGCCGCAAAACGCCCAGTCATCCTCGTGGTCTTCACCCTTCTAACGAAACTTCTGGTTTCATCCCTCCTAAGCCCCGTGCCCTTAAGAGCGCCAGCTGAGGCTGTCTATACATCCTGCTTCATTGACGGACATAGTCCTTCCTTAGCATCAACTGCGTCTCTGATTATCTGATAGCATTCCGATGGCACATCAAACACATGCCACACGCTCCTCGGCACACCTCTGAACGCCTTCTCGAACCTTTTCGACTTGTTCTTCTCTTCAATCCCGCTCGCTGCTACTCCGGTTACTCTCCGGATAAGAACAAGCCTGATCCATTTGGGCCCATATTTTCGATAGATCTCACCATAGGCCTCAGGGTCGGTCTGTGTCGAGTCTCCAATGCAGATGACTTTCTTCTTCGGAAACCACTGGTGGATTTTCTTCATCCGGTCGACTTTGTAGTTTTGTGTGCTGAGGGTGATGTTGCTGATCAGACCGGGAATACTCATCCAAGAGGAGTCCCGGAGAAGGAGTTGGCCGTGGGGGAAATAGGTGTCCCGGAAGTCGCGTAGAAAGGGATATAAGTTGTACGGGGAGGCGGACAGATAGAAGAAGGGCGAGGACGATGTGATTTGGGATTGTAAAAAGCGGTACAACTCAGCCATGCCGGGGACCGGCTCAGGGTCGTCGACAAATGTACTCCGCAGGATCCCTATAGGCTCACTGGTCAGGGTGACCTTGATGGTATCGTCGATGTCCGAAATCACAGCCCAGTCCTCAGCCTCGGCAAAAAAGGTCTTGCTCTGTAGCAGGCCTGTTGTCCATCTCGGCACCTCAGCGGTGGTGGGGATGACCATGCCCGCCGGAGCAGCGGGGATGGTCTTGACGTCGAAACTGATGCCACTCCTCCCGCCTGGACCGAATCCGAGAGCCAGGTCGCTCCCGTGCAGGCCCAGAACCTGTTTTCCGGGCTGGATATCCATAAGGAAGGGCCTCAATCTTTTCTCGATGGTCTTTTTCGCCTCGTCGTCATCGGCCAGGCCGATTTTCTCCGCCATCCGAACCACGGCGTCACTGACGATGCATGATGGCTTCTGGGAGAACACGGCGGCGACGAACTCGGCCTTCCATGGCTGGATCTCGCTTCCTTGCCTGTTTTTTCTGGTCGACGGGAAAGCGGTATTATCCATCAGCCAAAGCTCGTCGTACTTGGTCACCGGCTGTGGCCATGGGTTCCTCGTTCCGAAATACGAGAGAATGTTGGCGAGGGGATCGCAGACGACACGTTTGGGTTGTATTGGCCGCGGCGTCTTGACGGTGGAGGGAGTGCAGGATCGAACCTCTCGCTCGATGTCGTGGGAACCGCTCTCGCGAGGCTTTCTCATCTTCAAACCCATGTTGACGGCTTTCTCTAAGGCGGTCCTTGACCAGATCATTGGCATATCGTTCGCGGATTTCATGACAGAGACATGTGCGTCAAGAAGGCGAGGCTGGTGATATAACACCTGGCCAGCAAGTGGCGACATGGTAGAAAGAAAAGGACTAGAATTCAAGAGATTCATCACGTCCACGTGTGAGAAGAGCAGCACAGACAGCCCTGGTGTCTCAGGCGCCTGGCGCCAGCACGAGGAGCGAAATCAGTACGAGAAAGGAAACAAGCGCCATGTCGCGTGACCTCCATCGAGTCGTCTTTTTCTTGTACACCACACTCTTCATCCTTGCCACTGAGGTTAGAAGTCGTAGTCGGCCGTGGAAGGATCGGGAGTGGGATGGTGTGACACATAATTTGGCGGTAAGATGGGGTGTGGAAGATCCTGTCTCTAGGTAGGTTAGGTACCTAAGGTTAGGTAGGTTAGGTAGGTTAGTTAGGCAAATTATTTCTTACCTGTGCCTCTGTCCCGAGAGGCAATCTGACAGCTAAGATGACAGGATATCAACGGCGCCTTCTACCAAGCAAAGCTAGCATAAATATAGTCAGAGTCGGCCGACAGCTCCTCCACCACACACACCAATCAACATAGTCAGATTCACATGTCAGGTGCGGATAGCCAAGCTTCGCCGCTGTGGGCAAGTGGCATGCGCCCTCTTCCAAGAGGAGAGGGAGATGTCCCAAAAGAAGAGTGGCCATCTTCCCGTCGAGTCTGTGGCAGTTGGCTGGGTCTAGACTGGCGCAGCTGATACGTTCCAGCGTACCTAGGAATCATGGTGTGGATTTCCCTTCAAATGGTGCGTGGATATATATACATATATATACATATATAGAGAGAGAGGTAGAGACATCTTGTCCGTCTCGAGGATGCCTTTAGGTTGTCTTTAGGTTGCCTTTAGGTCGAAAAAATAGGTATTTACCAGGACCACGTGCCGTTGGATCCATGCATCACCGGATCTCAGTGCCGCTTGGCCACGCCGCAGTGTGACCCCCCCCCCTTTTGGCGCACCATACTTACTAGGTACCCTTCAGCCGCCAATGGCCCGGATGCACGAGCCCGACCAGTGGGATTTCGTCACTCCCTTTTCACACCGTGAAGAAGACGAACTGTTCACCATGCAAGCAAAGATTCCAAACCCAGGAGATAACCCTACATACTAGTAAATAGTAAAGATTCCCAACGTGCTACGCCCGGCCAGTGCGGAGGTTAATAATACCCGTCTCCGCAGTGCTATTAATAGATAACACCCCGCATAAACTTCGGAAGCATCAAGTCTCCGGGACGATTAGACGTCCTCTCCCCGTAGACGACGAACACGGTCAGCCTGCAAAGCTACACATACTCACCTACGATGTCGGCTTCATCTCCCGCCGGTAAGCGCCACAAGTCCGCGAAGGATGATGTTCCCTACCACCTCATCTACTGGCCCTCTATTCCAGGCCGCGGTGAGCATATCCGTCTGGCCCTGGAGGAGGCCGGTGCCGCCTACACAGACACCGCTCATATCAAGGACGGCATCAACGAGGTCCTGTCCCTCATAGACCCGGCTCACACGGGAGACGATGCCAATCCCCCCCTCCTTGCTCCTCCAGTGCTGAAGCATGGAGACCTCGTCATCAACCAGACACCCAATATCCTGCTGTATCTGGGTCCAAGACTGGGCCTTGCTCCCAAGCCAGGCGACGAGGACGAGGATGGACTCTACGTGGTCAATGAGCTCACCCTGACCGCCCTTGACGGACTGAGCAACGAGGCCCACGACGTGCACCATCCCATCGCTGTTAGGTAACTATCTAGATGTCCCATTCCCAACCACATGATCAAGTGCCTCAACATCGCCCTACTGCCCTACTGACCATCACATTAGCTTGTACTATGAGGACCAGAAGGAGGAGAGTGTGAAAAAGAGCAAGGACTACACCGCCAACCGTCTGCCCAAGTTCCTGGGTTATTTCCAGCGTGTGCTCAAGAGTAAGGCTAGTGGTGATGGGCCCTGGCTGTATGCTGGAAAGCTGACATACGCGGACTTGGTCTTGTTTCAGGTATGCTGACTGGGCGAAGCTGAGAAGCCAAGGATCAGTACCCATCATCCGTATGAGAAGACTGACGTTATGATAGTGTCTGGATGGGCTGAAATTCATGTTTCCGAAAGCCATCAAGAAATTCCAGGACTCCGGCGACTATGATGGAGTCTTCACCCTCTACGAGGCTGTGAAAGAGAGGCCCAGAATCAAGGAGTATCTGGCCAGTGCCAGGAGGCAGAAGTATGGTCTGGGCATCTACAGGCACTACCCGGAGCTGGATCTCGCCGAGTGAGGTTGGCGGGAGGGCTGAGCACCACTAAACCAGGACACTATCCTATAAGCAAAGCTCACCTGGTCCGCGTCCTTTTCGGTGCCACTGGACTGTATGAATTCCACCTCATAATCAGTCGAGTTCCTCCATCATCCATATGGGACACTCTTGTTGACCTTACGTGCCCGAATATGGCGTCGCCAGAAGGATGCACGTCCATCGACCACCGCAGAGGAGCGGTGCAAAGGGTCGGCCAACAGAACGTAACCCGAACAGAGACCAAATAGAGAACCATCTGAGTGACTTGTCCGCCTGGCGTCCGCCAGTTACCCATCTACCAAGACAGGAGGAAGAGAAGGATCTCTGATTGATGCACGCGGTGCACAAACCCGACGGTACCGAGCCTACTATCCAGGACCATCAACCGAGGAGCAACGGACCTTGTCCGGAACTCCAGGCGTTCCCCCCGGTATTTGCCCAGTCTTTGGGATGTCTGAATCCTTGTAGAGCCCACCCCAGGTGCTACCGGAGGGATGTCCCTCGTGTCCTTCAACAGAACAGGATTTCAGCAGAAAGTCACGATGTTTAGCCGGGTGTTCCCCACGTCCTCTTTCTCCAGACTCCTAAAAACAGCCGACGTTATGGGGATATGGGGGTCCCACCGTGGATCCGCTCGTGATCGTCGAGAGGTCCTCGGGCCGAATGCTTGCAGGGGATGGGCCCATGGGGTTGAGCGGGTCGAGCGGGCTGAGCGGGCTGAGCGGGCCTCCCTCTGGCGGCCAGCTCGACACCACACCTGGTGACGGTGTATCGTGCTTCCACAAGGTCGTCAGCTACCGCACGCAAACAACCTCACATGGCTTGCTCGTACCCGCGTACGCATCCAGGGAAGCATGTTCGAAAGCTGGCAGGGCAGGCAAGCAGCTCGAACTGTTGTTGGCATGGCGCCTCACTCCCTCACTGCCTCGGGCGCTCGCTCGCACGGCTGAGAAGACTCACGACAGTGCAAGATCGAACAACGCTGCGGCGGCGGTGTAGACAGGGGATCTCCTCAGGAGGCAACAGTCCGTTGAATGCCGCTCAACAGCGAGCATCTCTCCGTTCCCTGGACCACTGTGGTTCATCGTTTCTTCAAAGGCGGGACTCCAGATGAGCTGACAGTCGCCCTTTCCCCACGCCTCACTCGAACGTTGCCACGATGTCACGATGCCACGATGCCACGGTGCCCGAGATCTCACCGCGCTCAACAGCACACGTCTCTCTGTCGGGAATAAGGCCAAGTTGCCAGAGATGACTCGAGATCAGACCAAGATGGATGCCGTGCATCCGCGAGTCCACATACGAACAGGGGTCACGGTCAACTACTCATGGCTGGTGATCATCATGAGGTAGAGGCCCAGATGGCCAGCCAGAGGTGTTCTCTTGTATAAAGAATGGTTCTAAGCCCTCGCCCGGTGGTAAAGAAGAGTCTTCCCCAGCAGTGCTGCCTTTCCGACCGACCCTCCAGCATTATGCAGACCTTCACCTCCACTCTGCTTCTCGCAGCGGCGGGCTCGACTCTCGCGTGGGATTATTCCCACAATGGGAACTATGGGGCTCCGTACCCTAATGTCACCTACCCCGGGTTCGAGTCGCCCAACCCTGTGGCGTTGGAGGGAAGCCAGAGCTTCCAAACCAGTCCGCCCAAATATCCTTCGCCATGTGAGTTACATGTTGGAGCACTATCCTCAGACGAGGCAACAAGCTCACCACAAGACGGCTGCAAGTATGCTGACAGCTTCTCGTATCCAGGGGGTGAGGGAGTAGGTGACTGGGCCGCGGCCTATGTGAAAGCGCGTGCTTTCGTGAGCCAGCTGACGCTCACGGAGAAGGTCAACCTCACGACTGGCACCGGATGGGAGGTCGACAAGTGCGTCGGACAGACAGGCGCCATTCCGCGGCTTGGCTTCCGTGCCATGTGTCTTCAGGACTCCCCCGTGGGCGTGCGAGGCACCGACTTCAACTCCGTCTTCCCGGCTGGCGTGAATGTGGCCGCAACCTGGGACCGAGACTTGGCCTACGCCCGCGGCCGAGCAATGGGTCAAGAGCACGCTGGCAAAGGCTCTGACATGCAGCTGGGTCCTGTCGCCGGGCCGCTCGGAAGAGCTCCCGAAGGGGGCAGAAACTGGGAGGGCTTCAGCCCCGATCCTGTCCTCACGGGCCAGATGTTCGCCGAATCCATCAAGGGAATCCAGTCCGCCGGGGTGATGACTTCGGCCAAGCACTTCATTGCCTACGAGCAGGAGCACTTTCGCCTGATCTCGGACGCCACCACGTACGGCTTCAACATCTCGGAGCCAAACTCTGCCAACTTGGACGATGTGACGATGCACGAGTTGTACCTTTGGCCTTTTGCTGGTAAGTCCGAACTCTCCCGCAGAACTCTCCCGCAGGTGCAAGCAAGCTTCGCCCCAAACGACGTGCGGGTATATCGAGGCATGCCACTTACATGCAATCACAGATGGAGTGAAAGCTGGCACCACGTCCGTCATGTGCTCGTACAACCAAATCAACAACAGCCAGGCCTGCCAGAATTCCTACATGCTCAACTACCTACTGAAGGGAGAACTTGGGTTTCAAGGCTTCGTCGTCTCTGACTGGTCAGGCACTCACTCAGGCGTGGCCAGCATCCTCGCTGGCCTCGACATGACTATGCCTGGCGATACGGATTATGATAGCGGCCGATCTTTCTTCGGTGGTGAGTATCTGCTCTTCTCCAGCCCGCGCTTCCCCTTCTCCCTCCGTATAGAAGGCTGATTGGCAACCCAAGCCAACCTTACCGTCGCGGTGCTGAACGGGACCATTCCCCAGTGGCGTATCGATGACATGGCCGTGCGAATCATGGCTGGCTTTTTCTATGTGGACCGCCCGATCGAACGTGATCCTATCAACTTCTCCTCATGGACGACCGACACTTACGGATACGAGTACTACCTCGGCAACCAGGGCTCGTGGACTCAAGTCAACCAGCATGTGGATGTCCGAGGCAACCACTCGGCGCTCATCCGTTCCATGGGCGCTGCCAGCACTGTTCTCCTGAAGAACACGGGCTCGCTGCCGCTCACGGGCAACGAGCAGCTGACAGCCGTCTTCGGCGAAGATGCTGGTGCCAATCTCAACGGACCGAACTACTGCTCGGACCGGGGCTGCGACAACGGGACGCTGGGGATGGCCTGGGGATCAGGGTCCGCCAACTTTCCGTACCTGGTGACACCCGACACCGCTCTCCAGAACGAGGTCCTCGCCCACGGGGGCAGCTACGAGTCGGCGCTCGACAACTGGGACTTGGCCACGGCGTCTTCTCTTGCTCGCCGGGCGGCCGAGGTCTCCGGGGTCTGCCTCGTCTTCGCAAACAGCAACTCGGGCGAGGGCTACATCGTCGTGGACTCGAACCTGGGCGACCGCAACAACCTGACGCTCTGGCAGAACGCGGACGCCGTCATCGAAGCCGTGGCCGCCGAGTGCAACAACACCGTCCTCGTCGTCCACTCTACCGGGCCCGTCATCCTCGAAAGCTACGCGGCCCACCCCAACATCTCGGCGATCCTGTGGGCCGGCGTGCCAGGCCAGGAGAGCGGCCACTCGATCGCCGACGTGCTCTACGGGCGCGTCAACCCGGGCGCCAAGCTGCCCTTCACCATCGGGACCAACCGCACGCAGTGGGGCGTGGACCTCCTGTACACGCCCAACGCGGACGTGCCCCAGCTGAACTTCCGCGAGGGCGTCTTCGTCGACTACCGCTCCTTCGACCTGCACAACCAGACGCCGACCTACCCGTTCGGCTTCGGCCTGAGCTACACCACCTTCGCGTACAGCAACCTCCAGGTCGAGAAGCTGGCCGACGTGCCGGCCTACGCCCCCTTCACCGGCTACACCTCGGCGGCCGCGACGTACGGCAACGTGAGCATGGACCCGGCCGACCACCTCTTCCCAGCGAGCCTGCAGGACGAGGACGCCCAGATCACCTACTACATCTACCCCTGGCTCAACGACACCGACCTGCGCGCGGCCACCGACGACGCCGACTACGCGGCGGCGGGGGGCAACTCGGTCCCGGCGCAGGCGCAGAACGGCTCCGCGCAGCCGATCCCCAGGGCGGGCGGCGCCCCCGGCGGCAACCCGCGGCTGTACGACGTGCTGTACCGCGTGAGCGCGTCCGTGACCAACACGGGCGCCGTGGCCGGGGACGAGGTGGCGCAGCTGTACGTCTCGCGCGGCGGGCCGCACGACCCGGTGCGCGAGCTGCGCGGGTTCGCGCGGCTGCGCGGTCTGCAGCCCAACGAGACGAGGACGTTCGTGGTCGAGGTGACGCGGCGCGATGTCAGCGCCTGGTCGCCGGGGGAGCAGGATTGGGTCGTGCGGAACTCGACCAAGATGGTGTGGGTCGGGGGCTCGTCGCGGGACTTGCCTCTGAGCCGGGTCCTTGGGTAGAAAGAAAGGATCGAGGAGGTGGTGGGTGGTGGGATGGATGGTCCACGAAGCTTGCTCATGTGTGTAATGTGTGTAATGCGTGTAATGTGGGTGTAGATGCGATAGAACCAGATGTCACATGGTCCAATAATGGTAATGAGAAATGAACACCCTCCCCCTGCTTAATTCTTTTATTTCTACTTCTCCTTTCCCAAGCAGAACCTCGCAGTTTGACACCCACCGACGAGTGAAAATCCGCAGTGCATCTGAAGGGGGGGGGGGTTTCCCATGAACACGGACCCTGTGATAGATCGATGGACATACTCGTTCATTCGAAAGGAGTACTGTGGTACCTGCTATATGAAAGATTGCTGCGTTTCTACTCACACCCAGCTTCAGACGATGCATGCACGGTATCATGGGTGGGAAGGACGCACCGAAGATACTTCTACTAAAGAGTTTTCTGAGATGGTCAGGTTGAGCTTTTTTATATTTTTTGGAAACCCGGCATGCCGTCCATTCACAAGGCCAGACAGCCAGGCCGTCTCATATGGTATCTCGCATAATACATCTGTCGTCGAGGCGGATGAAGCTCATGATCATCATCATTATCAATGCCGCTGTTGAAGCAACCGCCCACCCCCCCCCTCCTTTTTTTCCTTCTTCTTCTTCTTTCTTTCCCTCTCATTACAATGGTCCCGAGCCCGCAACACACTTTTCCTCCCAACAGCTAGACAAGGGCAACAGAAACGGACAAGATCTTGGACCTGGCGTGAAGGATAGTTTTGTTTATACGGACAGATCTTGACCCCACACTTCCTTGGCAATCTCAACCTCGAGCCGGACCTTGGCCCACTGCTCCTCCTCGGAGAGGTCATTGCCCTCCATGGTGCTGCTGAAGCCGCACTGGTGGGACAGGCAGAGCTGGTCCAGGCCCTTGGGGCAATACGTCGCGGCCTCCTTCAGGCGGCGGATGATCTGCTCCTTGTCGTCCAGCTTCGGGGTCTTGCTGCTCATGACGCCGAGCACCACCACCTTGTGCTCGGGCAGGTGCCTGAGCGGGCTGAAGTCGCCGGACCGCGCGTCGTCGTACTCGAGGAAGTACACGTCGACGTCCAGCTTCTTGAACAGGGTCTCGGCCACGGGCTCGTAGCCGCCCTGGGCGAACCACTGCGAGCGGTAGTTGCCGCGACACAGGTGGATGCCGATGGTCATGTCCTTGGGCCGCTTGGCGATGGCGCCGTTGATGAGCTTGGCGTACTGCTCGGCCAGCTGGGCGGGGTCCTCGCCGTGGCGCTCGGCGGCCTCCTTGCGCATCTGGTCGTCGCACAGGTAGGCGAGGTTGGTGTCGTCGAGCTGGACGAAGCGGCAGCCCGCGGCGTACAGGTCGGCGATCTCCTCCTGGTAGACGCGCACCAGGTCCTCGAAGAAGGGCTCCAGGGTCGGGTAGGCGGTCTTGTCGATGGTCTCGCGGCCGCCGCGGAAGTGCACCATGGTGGGCGAGGGGATGCACACCTTGGCGGTGACCTGGCCCTTCTTGCCAAGCTTCTCGATCTGGGCGTCCAGGAAGTGGAAGTCGTCGACCTGGATCGGCTTGGGGTGGCCCAGCTTGCCCGTCACGACGAGGCGCGGGGGCGACTTCATGCCCACCTTGGTGATGTTGGTGGAGGAGACATAGCCCTGCTGCTCGACGCCGTCGAGGTGCACGCAGAAGTCGATGTGGAAATAGGCGCGGCGAAACTCGCCGTCCGTGACGGAGCGGATGCCGTTGGCGACCTGGCTCTTCACGACCTCGGCAACATGCTCATCCTCGACCTCCCGGAGCTTGGCCGTGCTGATCTTGCCGTCCGCAGCGTCGTTTCTCGTGGAGAGGACGACTTTGGGCCGGAGGAACGATCCCACCTGGTCAGCGCGGTAGACACCGGGCGGCAAAGGCATGGTGAGTTCAAGACGGGGAGGGGGACGGGAGGAGTGCGCTCCTCGCTATTCTATGACAGGATCGAGTCGAAGTTCCGTCCTGGGGGGTTTCGGCGGCACGCAAATCGGAGGGCGGCAGATCTTACCG
>MUZH01003335.1:0-12194 GCA_003012965.1 Juglanconis oblonga
GAGCTGGAAGGGGAGCTGGAAGGGGAGCTGGAAGGGGATAGTTGGAAAGGTTTGTTGCGACGAAGCGAATGAAGAGCACGGGAGAGCACGGGAGAGAACGTCGGCGGCACCTAGGGCTGCGAGAATGAAGGTCTGGTGGTTTTTGACGAAGAATCCATCCTGAGGTTGTATACCTGAGGTTATATAGCTATGGTGATTCTCCACACATACAGTCGGGTATCCGCCCGCGCCCCTGAACATGGCCTGGGTTGGTGGTGCGCGCGGCCGGCTGACTCTCTTACCCTCTGAATCTACCACCCACATGCTGGTATGGTGGTGTTTCAAGGAGATGGTCCAGGGCAATCAAAGAGGATCCACCAATCCCATCTTGAACGGAGCCGCAAACTCCGTTCTGGACATCCAAGGCCTACGTGCTGTGCAGTACGGAGTACGGTACCAGAAGCAAGCCTTGTCTCCACGAGGGCATCTCCACGAGGGCAGACTCGAGTCTGGGTTCGATGTCGGCGTCCAACCACGAGCGGAAGAGGAGACTGAGGCTCTTCCATCCGGGCAGTCGGAATTCCTGTAGGTCCCTACCTAGCAAGTCCCTTGCAAGTCACCTGTAAGTCACTGACTCCAGACGTTTTCCCTTCCATCCTTCCATCCGTCCTTCCCCAGAATCTGGCCTGTTCTGTTTTGGCGATCCTGAGGATCGGTAAACGCCAAGATGATCTGGCAGAGTCAGTGCCCCAGATCCATCCCGGACGTTTTCGTCCCATCTTGAGTTCTTTGCATATGTAGGGAAAAAAAAAAGGGGGCCGATCTATGATCGACGGCCACGATGAGCCACACCCACGGGGACAAGGAGGAGGCAGAGTCCCCCAGACGTCAGATTCTGTGCCCACGGCGAGCAGAATGGCAAGCACCTCGTGCGTTGTCGTCGTCGCTCCTCGGGTCTCGAAACACGATCGCCGCGCGTATTTCCGCAAGAGGCTCTGCGGAGCCTCCCCCCCCTGTGGTCCCCCGTGAGAAATCGGAGGATTATGTCATTCTGTGGGGATGTGGAAACTTCTCCTGGCGCGGGAATACGATGTTCTCCGGAGATTCACAACGCTGGTACGATTTCCTCCTCCGCAACGCACGTGCAAGTGAGGCGTCCCCGAAATGGACTCTCCTGATCCTGATATATAATGTGGCACAAGCACACCCTTCTTGGCATGACGAGTCAAACCGGAAGGCCTATGTCATGTGGCACGCATTGGGCCAAGAGGATATATCTTCTACATATACTCACTCGTCCAAAAGCGAAAGCGAGCCAAAGGATGTGCCGAATGCAGCCGCAGCCGCAGCCGCAGCCGTGCCACTCAGCCTCGCCATCACTGCAGTACAATTATGGACCTAGAATCATCAAAGTTTGGTATTCAAAACTCATATATAGTCAAGTGCGGCAAAGGGATATCATGTAGCAAAATCCTTGCCCTCCACCCGTCCTTCCAAGAAGAGGAACCCCACCCCCCTTCACTGAGTATCAAAATTCAGTAGTAATCATGCGAAACCCAAACAACCCTAGACGACGCATGTGCCGGGTCATCCATCACTCATACCAATGAAGCCGCTGGTCAATGTCGTTTTCCTTCCCAAGCAACAGTGTTGCATACCATGCCATATCGTACCATGCTCTCATGCCGTCTATGTGCTTGGTGTTTGGTCACATGCAGACAGAAACACCATGTCATTACATCAGTCAACCCTCTGATTCATCAGATCTTCTTCCCCACGTCATCCCCCCCAATCGAACTCGGCGCTGTCAACTGCCTCGCCTCCACGTTCGCAATCGCGCTCTGCAGCGCGCTCGTCAGGTCGACGTGGAACAGCGGCCTGTTGGCACTGTGGACCGTGACAGCCTTGCGCTGGCGCAGCGGCTGCACATTCCCCTCGGCCGTCGACGCCTTCTTGATCTCGTCGTCACGCGAGCTACCGCTCGCACTGCCCGTCTCCGCCACGTTGATGTCGTCTCGGTTGTTGACACCCGTGCGCAGACCCTCCTCGACATTGTGGTCGTGTGATCGGCGCTCGCGTTCGCGGAGGGCCTTCTCGTTGAGATCGGCCTCGGCGGCGGCGGCGGCGCTGTTGTCCCCGCCCATCTCAGCCACGGAGAAGATGCTCTGCCATCGGTGGTGCAGGCCGTCGGGCCGCTCGACCGGATAACCGAAGCCAGCAGCCACGAGGGAGCGCTTCGCCCACCGGTTGTTGATGCAGGCGATGTGCCAGTCGACGACGTCTGGCGCGGCGTACCGGTCGAGCTGGTTGCGCACGTCGATGAGCGCCTGCACTGAGGTGAGGTCGACGAAATTGACGGCGCTGAAGTCGAGGATGATGGCCTTCACGGTCGGCAGGTTCTCCTTATCCGCGTCGAGGTTGATGTCGCCGGCTGCTGCTTTCTTAAGCTGGCGCTTGGTGGGGCCCGGGTCGTTCCATGGTCGGTCGCCCGGTCGAGGGTAGGACGACAGGTTGGTGCGGCGAGTCTGCTTGAAGATACAATCCACCATGAATTCAAGAGTGTGGTTTGCATTGGGGTAGTTGAAGCCCTCCGAGAAGCGGTAGATAAATACGCCAGGATAAGGTTGCTTCAGCGTTATCGCGGGGTTGGATCCGTCATGGTGATCAATCGGCAAGAAGATGTTGCGAGACAGGGGAAAGTCGGCGTGGCTTGGTGAGTTGGAGCGGCTGAATGTGCCGTACTCGGCCAGCAGCTGGCTCGAGTCTTGACCAAGGACACTGTTACCGTGGACCGAGTTCACCTTGATGCGACCGAGGAAAGTGCCCCGGTTCCGGAGAAGGCGGTAGAGGAGCAACGCAGCTGAGATGCAGATCGTCGAGTAGATGCCGTTCTCAATGCTAGAGAAGACGGTGACGAAGACACCAACGAAGAAGATGATGACTTCCAACGGTGACACGCGCCAGAACTGATACACGGTGTCGGGTGGCGATATTAAGTCGCCGACGGCGTGGATGACGACGGCCGAAAGCGAGGCGCTCGGGATGTAGAAGAAGACTGCCGGCAGCGCATAAATCGCAAGGAGGACCACAACGCCTGAAATGACACCGGCGAAAGGAGTTCGCACTCCAGCTCTGGCCTTGATGGCAGTACGACTGAAAGAACCGGTAGCAGGATACGCGCCAAGGAACGGCCCCAGAAGGTTCGCTACTCCAATGGCGACCATTTCTTGCGATGGATTGATCGTGTAGTTGTTGACTCGGCCGAAGGACTTGGAGATCGCGATATGCTCGATTAAGAGGACAATGACTGTGGATGGGAGGAACGATACGAGGGCACTGCAGAGTGACTGGTTTATAACCGGGGTACCAGCATTCTGGAAACCTTTGCGAGAATTAGCCAAACAGCCCCTCCTTGGTTGGGTACAGCGAGCTCATGCTTACCTCTAGGCACTGTCCCAAGAATCTTGAATTTGGGATCACTTCGGTGGTGCATGTTGACAAGCCAACTAATCATGGTGTATAACAAGATGACGAAGACCGTCCGCATGGTCGAGATGAAGAACACCAGCTTCTGGCGGTTCGGGAATTTCTTGGCGTAGTAGGTGCACACAGACCGGATACCATAGAGCATAACCAGGGCGGTCAAGCCCATCGCAGAGTCAACCGTGGCCGTGGGAAGATACTTCAACGAGTTAATGATAACACGGTAGGTGGGATCCCGGGTGGTCCAAGGCTTCGGGAACGTTTCACCCAGCAGTGTTGGAACCTGGCCGACCAGAATATTGAGAGCAGAGCCTGTCATGTATGCTGACAGTGACACGAGAGGAATCATGTCGACAATCCAACCGATTCGGATAAAACCGATGAAGAAGACAATCGCGCCCGAAAGTACGGCCAAGGCAGATGCGATCTGATAGGCTTCGAGGTCGGGGAACTCGTCTTGAAGTGCGAGCACAACATTGCCAGTGAGTTGTGACATGACGGCAACAGGCTGTATTAGTCAGTTTATAGTCTGTGGAAACATTGTGTCAGGATACTCACCCCGATTGTAATATCTTTGGACGTTGCGAAGAACCAATAGATTATGACACCCATGAAGGACGAATACAGGCCGAACTCGACGGGAAGCTCAGCGAGCTTGGCGTAGCCCATGCCCTGGGGGACGACCACAGCTCCGATCGTGATACCTACATACCATGTCAGCTGGATATAAGCAACTCCCTAGTCCCCGCCAACACTCACCAGCAACAAGATCTCCAGCGAGCCAAATCAAGTTGTACCTTCCGATCCAGTGGAGGAAGGGGAACAAGGACGACACATAGTTGAACGCGCCCTTGCCGGAGGGAGCGATGCCTCGGAAAAAGTCACTAACGGCGACAGGCTCTTCGATGAATGTGTCCGTGGGATACCCAGAACCTCCCGACAAGACGGACTCTCCCCTCGTCACCTCGTCCACGTAAGGCTCGTTGGGCTGAAGTTTGATGTTGAAGAACTTGGCCAGGCCATGGCCGATTTTGGTGCGTGTAGTCCCCATGGCTAAGACTGTCGCACCGAGCGAGTGAGCTGTCGACGAAGCACTGGTGGTCAAGTAAGAATCAGGCTCGGATGGTGACAGACGATGATACCCCTTTGACGATGAGGTAAAGGAGACGAAGGATCGTAGCCTGACGGCTGCCAGCTGTGATTTATACCACGCCAGCAGAGCTTTTCTGGAGACCTAGTGTGTCCCAACCGGTTGGACTCCGCGGAGGTAGGACCGTAAAGAGCCAGAGACGGCGGAAAACGAGACAGACGTACCGATCCGTGATCCGCGGCTTCGAGTATCACACCTTGACAGGCGATAGCAGGTCTCGGTCAAGCCGCTCGGATCCACGCAACAGGGTGACAGGGCTGGGGCGCCTTGTCTAACAGAGGCAAAGAGATAGTACTTGGGCCACGTGCGAATCTTCAGAACCGCTGCCTCGGGTCCAGGGTCGCAGTAGACACTGAGCCAAATCCGGAGAGGTGAGATCGGTGGTCGGGATGAAGAAGTAATTGCACACCAGGGGCGATGAGCGGCTGATTGGGTGAGGCGCCGAGGACTGAACGATCCCGCTCGACTTTGGGGGGGTAGCCACGGTATGGTGAGAATTGTTGGAAGATGGCGCAATCTGTGTCGATACCGCCCAAAGTCCTGAATACCCAATATCTCCAAGGGTCAGCTCCTCCAAGGCCAGGGTGAAGTGGTTGCGGAAGACGATGGCCAACACAACGGTCGGTCAAGAGATCAGGCTAGGTCGCAGAGCTGGGCACCTAGGGTTGGGCACACACGGCTGAGGATCGCGAAGGCCGTGATGGCAGGAAAGACACCTCCGAGGAAAGTCGAAGTATGGTTAAAGTGCGGGTAGAGCTCGACTGCGGCCGCCCCGACTTGTATCCTGGGTCTTCTCCTGGGTCTTTGCCTGGGTCTTTGCCTGGATGGTGAAAGAAATTATTGAGATGACGGAAGGGAACCAGATGAAGGAGCCTCTTAAAGTCGATCGTGACATGATGAATATCTACCCAAAAAATATGAAGGGGGGGTGTACCTGTACGGGATAGGGAAGTGTGGGTTGCACATCCCGGGCAGCTGTGCGGGCTGGAATTGCGTGATTGCGCCTTTGCCAGCCAGAGCCTAGCAGTGGACAGGCTTGCCAGGGTCTTGTGCAGTCTTACGGGAAACGTCGACAGCTGGGTACCGAATTAACAGCGAGAATGATCCACCAGCGTGGGGGATCTTTTGGATCTCGCTGTGAACAGAGGGACCAGATCTGCCGTTTCACCACAGATGCGGTGCCATAATGGAGAAAGACGCGCACCATGCCTTACGCTCTCCCGGGGCAGTGGGTCGAGTGGATAAAGTGCCACAGCATCCAAGATGAGGATGTCCTGGTCATAATAAAGCCATAGACTTGCCAGTTCCTGAAGATCATCAGGTGAAGAGGGGTCTATTGCATAGTGTTCGCCACTGGCATAAGACCTCTGCCGTGAGGAACTCGTCTCGAGCCATGAGACGAGCATTGTCAAGTCTTGGTGGCTCCATCTCCATTGCCAAGCAAGTCTCGACTGCGGTTGACCACAAAATAGGAAGGTAAACGCCCCCGCCATGAGCGGGCATATCAAAACGTTGATAGCGCCTCATCGTCTGTCGGTCGAATGTCCCATGTGCTCTCTCAGCCTTGCGGTCACAACCAAGCCTTGGCCAACAAGCTGAAGACAGCCTCAACCTGGCGCCGAGTCTTTGTGCGAACCTCTGTCGAACGGCGAACACAGCCTTTCCCCAAATTTGATGCCGTCGCCCATCTCTCGACGAGCCTGTCGAGAGGTCACTGTTAGCTGTTAGATGGATACGATGAGTACATCGTACATTGTACATTGCAGCAGCTGCAGGCCGTGCAAGTGTGTGTTGAAGACCCAAAATGGAAACTGCCAAAGGCCTGCAGACCCGACACTGTGGGGTCGGCTCAGGGATGAGGTTGGACGGGCCAATCAGAGGAAGCGCTAGAAATGGTGTGATGCGAGCCGTGGTTGATGCCATCGTCGTGCCATGCTGCCGAAGGCTATTCTCGAGCCGTCGATCTTTGAGAAGCTTTTGTTCAAGCTTTTCTCCTGCGGCGCGGGCTTGGAGGGCTTGGAGGGTGGTAGCTAGCAGGCCAGTCAGCCAAGGATACCTAGGTAGTCTTCTATCGAATGTCCCTGCAATGGTTGCCGTCGACTACACTACACAGCCAAATCCCGCGCGCGGGTGGCGATGGTCGCGATGGGCGCGATGGGCGCGATAGGCGCATATGGTCAGATACGGGCCGAAAGTCTGGACCTCAACGGAAGCGTCAGCAATGAAGAGTTGGGATTTGTCACTTGAAATAAGAGAAACGTCACGACCGCATCGGCTGTTACGACTTGAACATGGTGGTCCATGGTGCCATCTCGGAAGCGGTTCGCTTCGGCACGACCTTGATATTAAGGCTCGGAGATCGAAATATAGTACGGCGGGGATTGCCATGGATTGCCGGTGGGCTCAATGAGGTCATCAGTGGGCCATGACGGCAGAAAGGGGAATGGCTCTTTGGCTGCTGCTGACTCAGCTGGAAGGACAAAATGATGAAGAAAAATAACAGACTGGCTCCCAGCCTCCTTGGTCCAAATGGCCTTGGTCCAAGTGGCTCTGTTCCTTGCATCAACAAACCTGACAGCACCAGATCACTGTGAAATGTTCCGCCCAAACGCTCGAGCAGATGCTCCAGCTCCACATGAGGCTCTTTGCAGCAGACTATTCCATCCAAGACTGTCGCAGAGGAGATATCCCATAGTCCCACCGAGAATTATGTACATAGGTATCCTACAGGACGAAGCATGTCTCTGTAATAGGGGCAGAACATGCATGATCATCACTATTGGGCAAGCAGGGCAAGTCATTGGTGATGACCTCGGGACCCCTGCAGCGACCATACGCAGCATGCAAGGCGAGAAAATGAGGCTGGGAACAGCTGTAGCTATATGGGCCTGATCTGATACTAGGTACGTGCGTGGTACTGCTAACGACATAGCTTCGATATGGTTATGTTCACACAAGTACAGATACGCACAGAGCAGGCCGTTCAACCTCTCGTCTCAAGCTCATTTGTCTTCCATTTCATCCTTTGCAAGGCTGTCCCAGGCACAGGGACACAGACACAGTAGGCGGTAGGTACCTAGGCCTGCTAGGCCTGCTAGGCTTGCACTAGGTTGCCACAAGGCTACCTCCTAGAAACGCGTCCACGACGCGGTCCAGAGCTACGCTAGTGGCAGCTACAACATGCAGCCAACCACACGAGCGGTTCACCGTTCACCACAACAGCCGGGCTGCCAGCCTGCCAGCCTGCCAGCCCCTCTCAAGAAACACTCGGCCTCGACGTCCGAGCTCAATTGAATTGCACTGACAGGCCAAAGTCTTTGTGTGCTTTGTTGTTTCCATTCCATCCTGTCTGATTCTGACGCTGCCAGTCCACCACGGTCTGGAAAGCTTGGACCTCTTGCAGCTGCCAGGTCTCCTCGGCATTAGCAGCAGTGGAGTTTGTTACCACCTACAGTACCAACACGGCGATACTTTTCCCGGCGTCCAGGAAGCGAGGCGCTTCCTTCCAACCACGCCGACAATCCACACCCGGGGTCATTCCCCATTGCTCAGTGCAAAGATGCCCAGTCCCACCAGAGAGCCTTATCCTCGGCTCCCTCCACCAACGACCTCGACGACTGCATCCATTCACGCCGGCCAGTCCCCTTCTCTGCTCCACTCTTCATCCCCTCCTGGCTCTACCACTGGCAGGGGCATTCCAGGAAGCCCTCACCGAACCCTGAGAAAACTGGCTTCTGCTCACAACCTGGGCTACGGATCCGCTGCGAACCTCAGGGTCTCCATAGCGAACCCACCCTCGCTGATTGCCCAGCAACGCCTCCACCAGCAACAGCATCACCAACCACACCCCCGCCGCAGCTTCTCTCCTTCGAGGAGAAATGCCAGCATCACCGGCAGCGCCCTCAACAGATCACCTCCACGGGGCAGGGCTAACAGCGACGCCCCCATCGTCCATCAATTGAACGCTGCTGCTGCTGCCATGTCCTCGACCGCCCTGCGCAACAGCGGCGTCCTGAGCGGTCGCACCGCCTACGACCACATCCCCCTGGAGAAGCTCATCCGTGATGGCCCTCCAGACGGCGACTGGGAGAATGCGGTCGAGTGTGCGCGTATGAAGGTTCTACAGCAGGAGATCAAGAGCGACTCCGATGGCATGGTAAGTTCTCAGCCGCTGCCCTACCCCCAACAACAATGCGACAAGCCTCGGCACGTCGCGATTCATCGAGCTTGCTAACGCCTGCCATCGTTCTGTGCAGTCTAACTTGCGCATCTATGTCTGGCTGATCATGCTCGACGCGCCCATGCTTAGCACCGACAACTACCTCGCCCTCGTCCACCGTGGCGCCTCTCCCGCCTACGCCAAGATCCGTAACGACACCTTCCGCACCTTGACCACCGACCCTCTCTTCCGCCGCCGAGTGAGCGAGGCCTCCCTCATCCGTCTGCTGAATGCCATCGCCTGGAAGCTTCACGATTCCCGACCACATCCCACCCCGATCAGCCGTCAGTCCCTCCCTACCAACCAAGACACCCCTACCAAGGCTTCCCACGGTGGCTACACCCCCCAGGGGACCAGTCCCGCCGCCAAGAACCGCGCACGTGCGCTGACACTCACCACTGAAGGTTCTGAGACCAGCCTAGCCTCCGAGGCTGGTATCTATGTGCAGGGTATGAACGTGCTGGCCGCGCCCTTTTTGTACGCGGCGCGCAGCGAGGCCGAGGCGTTCACCGCCTTCCACCAGCTGTTGACTAAGGAGTGTCCGGGCTACATCCGCGGTGCGATGGACGGCGTCCACAAGGGTCTGGCGCTGGTCGACAAGGTTCTGGGCATAGTAGACCCGAAGCTGAGCATGTACCTGATGTCCAAGGGCCTGTCGGCGGAGCTGTACGCGTTTCCTTCGGTCCTGACCTTGTGCGCGTGCACCCCGCCTCTGCCTGAGGTGCTGAGGCTATGGGATTTCCTGTTCGCCTATGGTCCGCATCTGAACATTGTGTGCATTGCCGCGCAGCTGGTCACTCACCGTGATGAGCTGATGGCCTCGCCCAAGTAAGTCCTGTGGTACGCCGACATGGAGTGCCTGTGCTGACGACTTTGCAGCCCCAGCCATTTCTTGCGAACTTTCCCGGCTCTGAACGCCGAGAAGGTCCAGGCGATGACACTGGCCCTTTTGGCCAAGCTGCCAGACGATGTGTACGCTGAGATCGTATCTCACGCGATGTGAGGGTCTTCACATTCATCACTTCACAATTGAGACACTCTGTGTCTGCGGCGGTGAAATGAAACCCAGCTCGAAGGACAAGAAAGAACCGGCTCGGTCAGGTTGTGCCAGCTTGTGTCCACACCTTGGCGCAAGCCACACGACTTGGATGGTGTCATGACACAAGGACCCTGACTTTCTCACGTCAGCCAACATCGAACCGTTTATGAACAGCCGCAGAAAGAAAACAAATTTGGTGGTAGCCTGTATCGAAGCTGCCAGTGTACGGATTACGGCACGAAGAGGTTGGAAGAACTCGACACCATGAGCATTAGAACGAAGGGACGTGTACGATTACGACTCTACGACATGACTTAACGACGACGAATGATGATTAATCGACAGGGCGACGAGTGGAGGGAAGTCAGGAATGCATTCTGGCTAGCAATTGATCTGGGCAAGATGAGATGTTGAGGATTCCTTGCATGCGTGGCTGGAAAAACTCGGCGGTGATTGGGCATGGACTGATGCGGTGTAACTGTACTAATGCTTCTTGTATGATAGCCTCGTGTGTCCAGCTACTGAGACATGGGTCGTCGGTGGTGAAGATGGGGGAATATCTCGGTAAAACTCGGACAGAAAGATCGGACTATAAGTGTACAAATTCTCATACGCGAGTCTTTCCTCGGACTGCGAGACCTGCTGAGAATCTGCACATGGATGAGGCTTACTGCGATGCCGCCTTGAAACGCGGGAAGTCGCCCCCCAGGGTCTGTCGTCCAAACTCTTCTGACAGGTGATGAGTCGGACGCGCGGTTTGCAGTCGCAGAGTCGTTTACGTGATTCTGGAGCCGGCAAAGACTTGGCCACCTGATTTTACAAGGCGAAAGGGAGGGCGCCTCGCAGCCTGGTCGGTAATAAATTAGCCTTTCGAGGTCAGGTGGAGCCGGCGGTCGAAGCTGTGTGTCGCATACATGCTTCGATCTGCACGCCGTCTTCATCAGCCCTGCCAGTCCGTCTGCTTGCTGACTAGGTATTATGGTACCATAGATAGCAATCATTAGTGTCAACGGTCCAATAACTGAGGCTGAGGCACATGGGAGCCAATTTTAGGTCGGTTCCGAGCCACGGAGTACTGTACTTGCGCCTTACACTAAGTAGCAATGTGTTCTAGCGGCGGGACAACTGCCGTAGTCGAAGTATGCCCTGGGGCTAATAAGCAAGCTGGCAAGGCACGAACGAACGAGCTGACGAGCCAGGGATGTGTCTCCGGCAGAAGTTGCAGTCGTTTCCTGTTGCGTCTGGAACGATTTTGATTTGAGAAATCCATGACTGTATAGCATGAAGAGATGACGTCGCCCCCTCTGGCCCCCGCGTCGCATCTATACCAGAGGAGGTACATACGTCTCTTGATACGCGTGCCAACTTTTTGTGGTTCGTCACATACGAGATGTCCTTGGCGTCTAGCGAGCCAGTGTGTGATGCTCGTTGATTTTCCCTGGACCCGGAGAAGATCCTGTCGCATGCGAGGGGGGGGTGTGTGAGAGGGTACAGTCATCAATCGTCTTACCACCGTCGGATCGAAGAAGGAAAAGAAGGAAAAAGAACCTAGAGAGAGGGAGGCGGCAGGATCCACCGATCTGGCACGCCGCTGCGCAGAGGGTGAGGCAGGGCACGGGCGCTGCATGTGGCTGGCTTGCGACCGAGGCCAAGTTTCTTTTGGGGGGGGGGGGTTGTTTCCACCAGCCCGGATGCAGATATTGGCTCGATATATTGAGTGTCCCTGCACTTCCTTCCCGGTAGCCGGGCAGATCCAAGGTTCTTATTAGCCCAAGAGAAAAGAACAGGAAGAGGAAGAAAGGCAGCCCGGAAGAAGTCTGTACCATCCCTTCTCTGTCACACTTGCTTGTCTTAATCCTCCCTGTGCGGGTTTTTTTATTTTTCGGTAGCAGGGTTGTATCGAGGATTCAGGATCACGCAGCTCCGTCATCGAAACTTGGCGTTGCACTGGAAGGAAGAAGGCTCTACCTGCAGCTGCCTGCAGCGGATACGACATCATCTCGACCTTTCCTCATAACCCACTTTCTCTTATTTCCCACCTTCCACCTCAAGCTTCCTGTGCGACAAGCCATTGGAGAAGAAAGAAGCATATCGTCTAAACTCTTAAAGATTCTATGCCCGGTATTCTTCAACATCAGCCCGCAGATGCATCGTCGCCGTCACCTGCAATCTTAGGCTGCTAGGCTTCTCCCTCCATACGGCAAAGCCTTTTCAGCCTGCCTCGAAAAAAAACGTTTCTCTCGTAATCGCCTATCCAACCAGCCAGCCTTATCTACTACCACCACACCCACCCGGCCGGCCTCCCATCTCCGGTCCCATCAGAC
>MUZH01003336.1:0-12210 GCA_003012965.1 Juglanconis oblonga
GTTGTGAACTGACAGTAGCCACAAGTGTGATCCTCAGCGTCGCCGCAACCGTCACAAACAGTCCACAACCGAAGAGACAGCCCAATGCGACCTTGGTCCCCATTGGCATAGATGCGTGGAATAGCATCGGGATAGGGAGCCACAGGAGGTAAGCGTCGGTGATGATGTTGCAGGCAAGGACGGCCCACAGGACAGCTGGGGAGGATTCAGGGTAGCAAAGCGCTGGATTGTGTCAGCTGTCTTACCAAGAGTCTGATAGGAGGGATGGTCAGGAAGACTCACGCCCCGGATCCGGGTTGATCTGCCACATTTTGCTAATGGGACTGCAAGTCAAGAAGGGCATGGTAGCCACGATGATGAACGTGGTCACCATGAGGGCGAAAAATATGTAGATCCTGCGTCGGTATCCGATCAAACTTTCCTAGGTGGTTGTCAGGATCCGTGCGAGTACCGAGACCGCACGACGACGACGAAGAGGAACGGAGTACGAGGAGCGCTTACCATAAGACGCATGTAGAAAACAGCCATGGCAGCCTTCAGGGACCACAACAGAAGCGCGTATAACGGCCATTCAACGAGACGTAATTTGGAGCCCCCGACGCTATACTCGCCTATTAGCGTTCCCCCTGTGACATAAATCCCCAGCCTGGACGCACCGTAGTTTGTACTCCTCACTATCGGGGCTGAGAGTCATCCTCTGCGCATCGTTGGTGAAATCATTTGCCAGGCCTTTGAACTTGCCGATAAGTTGGACGTCTATGAGAGTCGTTCCTGCGTACAAACCCTGATGGCATGCCATGGGGGGTCAGCAACAACCACCACCTTCTCTCCCCGGGGCGTGGAACTCTCACCAATGCCAGCCACACGAGCACGTCGTCCGCCTGGAACCTCTTCCACCCGACCATGGTCCACCGCGAGTATGTTCGAAGCAGCGTGATCACGGCCGCCAAGCCCAGGAAGATCCATCCGTCACGAGTGAAGCCCTGGGCGCGGGCAGCGGCTTGCTCCTCCACGAGAGGGTCTGTCGACATGTAGATGATGTCCATGATGCCGTGCGATCTTGCTAGCTACTAGGCCGAAAAGGGGGGGTTTCCGTCGAAGATGATCGAGTACTGCCGCAGATGAGATCCTGCCCAGCAGAGGTAATCTACGTTGTCGCCATGGGGAAGCGTCAAGAGTCTCACGGAAAAAGAGAACGGCCGTGCTGGTGCCCAGGTGTCAGGTAGAACGGGCGGATGAGGCATATGTTCTCGTGGCAACATTCTACGTGGATGGATATACACCTGGAGAGAGACTACCGCCGCGATTCAAACCTTACAGGATCGACTAGGCGTCTCGAACATATTCAGACATTGTCGTGCGCGCCCGTGCGAGGCCAGGGGACTGTCCGGTCTTCACTACACTACTGCCTGTCGTTCTTGACGAGTTCTCGGTATCGGAAAAATCACGGGTGTGCTAGACATTTTGAAACAAGTTTCAACACGTGTGGTAGCATTTCCGGAGACAGTGATTCGTATGCCAGAACTCAAAACAGGGATCTGTATGAGGAACCTCTGAAGGCCAATTAATCCGCCGCTGTCAACGTTCAGATCGTGTTCGAGGATTAGGTTTGGCATCTCGAACCGGCCAGTTTCGTATGCGCAACTAGTGTACACGTGTACACTAGGTACCGCTGCCAAGGACAGGAGCAAAGACCGTGTGGGCTTCAATGCCTACTATTGTGCAATACCTAGCTAGGCACGTACAGTATTTGCACGGTCAGGATTTTCCAACAAGTTCGTCTCTACATTATCGGACCAGCAGGCTGCTTAGGACGGATGGATGATCGGCAAGCCATGAGATGATAAGGTTCGGATGGGAACCCTCGCAACTCTCGCTTGGAGTTGTCTCGAGTGTGTGATTGTCATATTGGTCACAGGCGATCTGATCTCCGCACTAGCAGATGATGATCCTCTTCCCAATCGGATTCTGGAGTCAGGTTGTCAGGTTGTCGGGTTGGTGGATTGAAAGGCGAACATGATGAACCAAATCCTGAGGTTTTGATTTTCTTGGAATGCTGGGCGTGGCGATAATAGCTGACTCTATATCAGCATGAAGAGTCCGAGCGGATGGATAACGGAATGCTGCCAATTACTTCTCTCAACCTTTTCATCACCACGACGTACCTTACCTCCAGCCACGGGATCGTCTACGGACTCTCCACCAGGTTTTTCTTGATCTTCTCCAGGTCCTCATCCGAGAAGCCTAGAACCTTGGTGACATAGCCCTCAAAGCCACCATAGTCCTTCTTGACCGCATCGGCAAACCTGTCCCAGCAGGACGCCTTCAGGCTGACCAGATTATAGAAGGCGGGTATACGGTAGAATTGTGTCAGGTCCGGGTTGTCCCCTGTGTCCACTCCTGCGCCCTGGATGGCGAACTTGATGAGCTGCTCTCTGGCTAACTCGTACCCGATCCTGGATAGCAGGAAGTCCGTCTGGACAATCTCGGGGTCATAGCCTGCCAGGCTCTCGAGCAAGCCTGCTAGGACGCCTGTGCGGTCTCTTCCAGCTGTTCTGCAATTAGCCATACATGGTCAAGCTATTGGAAAAGCATGGCCACTCACCCGTGCAATGAAATAGGATGGGCTCCTCCGGTTTATCTCTCACACTCCGGAGTACCTCCTTGAACACGCCCATATAGTCATTCAACACCTCGTAGTACATGGACACATACCCTTTCTCCCCATCCCCCTCCATAAACGAAGCCAGATCTACCCTCGCACTCTCCTCCGTCGTGCCCTCACTGCCCAGCCAAACAACCTCAATGCCCTCGATAGCTGGATCCGGGCTAGCCGCATGCTCAGCCTTGGAGCGCAGGTCAAAGATCCGACGCACGCCGAGCTGGTCGCGGAGCATGGCCTGGCCCGGGGCCAGCAGGTGGTCCAGCCCGCCGGTGCGGTAGATGAAGCCAGGACGGATCTTGGGGGAAGAAGCGGTGAGCATTCCGAGGTCCCGTGTGTTGAAGGTGCCGGGCACGTATATGAAAGGTGGCGTCTGCAGGACCGGGAGGAGTGTCTCGGGTGGGATGGGGTTGCGGACATCTGTCTCGGCCAGAGACCGAAACTGGGACGCCATGGCGGTGGGTGTCTCGCCCTAGGAGAACAGATAGATGCCCTTCTGTTGTAAGCAGGAGAGCTGAGTTGTGTTGTCGAGGCCCCTGGGTTTGCTTACCTAGTGTGGCGGAAGGAAAGGATCAAGGAAGAATCAAGGAAGAATCGAGGAAGAATCGAGGAAGAATCGAGGAATCAAGGAAGAACCAAACCCGCGGACTGCGGTTTCCAGAGCAGCCGGGATTTGCTCACCATCCCAAGGTCCGTCGTATTTGCCCGCGCGAGTTCCAACCTCACGGCCTCATCACACTGAGCCATGGACTGAGAACCCGTTAGTAAGCATCCGTGAGTGACCTCGGGATGAGTGGTCAGTTCGGCCTCCAAGTCCCGAATGTCCGATGCGGCTCAGCAATATTCAGCTTACTTAATGATAAAACTCAACACCGACGTCTGTCTGCTTTCTTCAAGCTCTCGTGACGTTTGCCTGCCTTCGCATTTGAGAGCCTCGCCTGCCACCCATTGCTACTAGCAAGCTGTTTTCGAAAAGGTGCCAGGTATCTACCTAGGTACTCGCGGTCGCGCCCTAGACACGGGCGGCGATGCCGAGCGGGACGTTCACCAGGATAGACTCTCGGGATGCAGCTGTATGGTGCGTCTCAGGATGAACCTTGGAACCGTACCAGCCGCTAGAACGCATGTATGAGGGGTCCTGCACGTTGGCAAGATTGGTTCTGTGCTTCCGGTCCGGTGGGTGTTGAGGAGGATATAAGGTGTTTTACGTATTGATTGATATAAGAACAGATCCTTTTCGCCTCGTAAGGATAAGACGTCTTGTAGTGCAGCCAACCGAAGAAGGGGAAGCACAAGGGCAACACTCAGTGCTTGCCATAATTCTCATTCACAAGCACATATCGGTACCGCGCCTTGCCCGCCGCCATGTCAACCACCATCTGGTTCGCCTGCTTCATGGGCACAGTCTGCACCCACGGCTTGATCTTCTTATCCACCGCCAGCTTCAACATCTCGGGAATGTCGGTAGTCGGGCTGCCAATCGCACTGCCGCCGACTTTCACGCCCGAGCCGATGAGCGTGAACGCGCTGATGGGGGGCAGCTCACCATCGTCCGGCGCGCCGACCTGGATGAACGTCCCGTGCGTCTTCAGCAGGCTCAGGTACTCCGTCAAGGGCATCTGGGAGCTGGAAACCGTGCTGATGATGAGATCCACCGTGCGGAAGTTCTTCTTGGACCAGTCATGATCCTCCGCCGTGGCGATGTACTGATCGCAGCCCAACTTGAGCGCATCGTTCCTCTTGTCGCCCTTGCGGCTGATGCCCACCACCTTGTCCGCGCCCAAGGCCTTCGCAAACAAGACAGCAAAGTGGCCCAAACCACCAATACCCACCACGCCGACCGTCTTGCCTGGTCCACACCCGTTCATCTTCAAGGGCGAGTAAACCGTACAGCCACCACACAGCATGGGCGCAGCGTCCTCGCTCGCCAAGCCCTCGGGGATGGGGATCACGAAATGCCCATTGGTGCGGTTGTAGTCTGCGTACCCACCGTACGACATGCCCTCGTCGCCGGGGTAGGCAGCGGCGTACGTGCTGATCAGCTCACGGGCGCAATACGTCTCCTTGTTGACCGAGCAGTCCGGGCAGTCGGCCTGCAGGCAGGAACGGGCTTGCGCGCCGACGCCGACGCGGTCGCCCGGCCTGACGTGCTTGACGTTCTTGCCGACACGCACAGCGGTGCCGACGATCTCGTGGCCCACGACGCAGGCTGTTGGTGTCGGTCACGATCGAGGTTCCATTTGGAGTTCGGGGCCATGCAGGGAATTCGGGGTCGAGGTCAAGACTTACGGTAGGCAGTCGGGCCCCATCCGCTCTTCAGCGTGTGCATGTCGGTACCGCAAACACCGCAGTGGCTGATCTCGATATCGACGTCGTCCTCGGTCCACTTCTTGGGCTCGTAGGCGCCCCATTCCATCTTTCCCTGGATGGCCTCCGGGCTCTTGCCCAGCCAGCCTTCGAACTTGGGAGCGGCCATTTTGAAAGCGGTTGGATAGGAGGCGTCAAGATGTCAAGAGGGGGGGGGGTCTGAACAGCTGGGCAGATGCTCAGGAGGGACGTGTTTGGCACATCCGTATGGACTCCTGCTCTACCTGCCTGTCTTTATGCGTCCATCGGGTCCCTCGGGAATTATCTATCGAGTCCTCGAATCCTCGGCCCATGACCTTGTAATTGGTGGTCAAGAATAGGACCGACAGCACGGTATTTTGGAACATGCCGTCACTAGCCAGTAGTTTGGAGCCAAGAACCCTTATTCCCTACCGAATATACATGGGCTATCCCCTTCATTGGGCTAAGCAGCATCATGCTGGGGGGGGGGGCTCACCTTGTCATCAATATTAGGTTTTCCTAAAAGCCGATTCTCAAGTCCTAACTCCACTTTCGGATTCCTGATTGTATGCGATCGACTTTCGGAGCCCGTCTCACCTCCACTCGACCCCACCAAGCCAGCGTAGTTTGCTGGTATGTACATATTATGAAGATCCGTTCCCACAACTCACAACGATGGTTGCAAGTTGACTGTTGTCGGCGAGGCGGCTCTTGACTTTGCAGCCTTGCGAGCCGCGCCGCCCCTCGGTGTGGGTACTCGGTATGGGTGCTCGGAGTGGGTACTCCGGAGGGCGGGACATTCGGAGTTGCGAGCCCACTCACCAATTTCTAAGCAGCGAGAAGGTACGGCAGCGCTTAGCTAAGCATAGTGCGCCCTATGCGCCAGAGACATATCAGGTCGACGCTGGACCTTGAGCACCGCCAAAATATCAGGGCTCGAATCACTCGAGCGTACCTACCTACCCGGGGCATGCACTTGCGATCTACCTTGCTCTCATCCATCATGGCCCAAAAACCGATCCTCATCTCCGGCGCCGGCCTCGCCTCCCTCCTCCTGGCCCGCTCCCTCCGGCTGGCCAACATCCCCTTCCAGATCTTCGAGCGCGACGCCACCACCTCCTTCCGGGGCCAGGGCTACCGCCTGAGGCTCTCCAAGGAGGGCCTCGACGCCATCGAGTCCGTCCTCGGCGGCCCGGACGCCCCCGCGTGGCAGAAATTCTGGGCCACGTGCGGCAAGACGGCCGGCGTCGGCTCGGCCACCATCGACGCGCTCACGGGGGAGATGACCGAGCAGGAGAGCGTGACCAACGAGAGCCTGGGGAGCCGCGACAACAAGGTCATCGGGATCGCCCGGGGCGAGATGCGCAAGCTGTTCATGGAAGGGTGCGAGGAGTTCGTGCAGTGGGGCCGCCAGGTCAAGGGCTACGAGCTGACGGACCACGGCGTCAGGGCCGTCTTCGCCGACGGGACCACCTCCGACGAGGGCGCCATGCTCATCGGCGGCGAGGGCATCCGCTCCCAGGTCGCGAGGCAGCTCTCGGCCGGGAAGCTCAAGGTCTACGACACGGGCGCGCGCGGCATCCACGGGCAGGCGCGCACGACCGCGTTCAAGGGCCTCGGTGAAGGGGTCTTCCGCCTCACCGACAACAGCCGGCCCGAGGGCAAGGTGTTCGCCATCACGAACGTCCGTGGGGGCGACATGGACGATCCGAACGTGGAGTTTGGCTGGACCATGGTCGGGGAGCCGGGCATGATCAAGGCGCCCAACGACGACTACACCATCGTGGGCAAGGCGGCGGCGGACATCGCCAAGGCGCTTACCTCCAAGTGGCACCCGCGCGTGAAGCCCTTGTTCGAGGAGATGGTCGAGAACGAGGCGGCGTTCTGGAAGATCACGTGCTCGACGCCATCGGGCGTGCCGGAGTGGCCCAACGAGCCGAGGGTCACGGTCATCGGCGACGCTGCGCACTCGATGACGCCTGCTGGAGGGCTGGGGGCGAACACGGCCGTCAGAGACTCAGCGCTGCTGGGGCGGTTGATTCGTGAGGCCGGTGGGTTCAAGGAGGGTGTGACGGCTGCGTATGAGAAGGAGATGAGAGTATACGCGAGCGAGGCTGTGGGGAAGAGTTATGGCATGGCCGAAAAAACTTTCGGTGTCAAGATTGACGAGGAGTCGTCTCCGACTGTATGAGGTTGGTCGCGCTAGACTTGAGCTTTGATTTGGTTCAGGGCGTTCGTTCCGCTAGATACAGGTAGACGGGACGCTCTCGGTGAAGAGACAACGACTCTCTCAGGCTTAAGAATCGAGAAGGGAGACAAGGACCTGCTAGCTCGTCCTCGAAATATCCCTTAAGGATTCAAATCTGAATGGAAAAAAAGTAAAGTACAGGCGTAGGTTGGACAAAGCCGGAGGCCAGTAAAGTAAAGACTTTCATACCCCCTGATTGCTGACCAATCCGCTGTCAGAATCTATAAATTTCACTTCATGGATGCTCCGGATGAGCATGAGCATGCCATAGCTGCAGCTTTTGATGCCGAGAACCAGCATCGCGCCATCTCTTCGGGTTTCCGCTTTCCATAGCGCTCTTAATCGACCATCCAAAATATGATCGTCACTTGATACCATCCAGCTGGGGTCGCAAGAGCCCCCATCCGCGCCGAATCGCGCCCATCGTTGGGTCGCTCAGAGCAGACATGAAAAATGATGTGCTGAGGACATGGCTGAGCAGGCACGAGCAAGAGAGACCTGTGAAGGAAACCTTCGAGGCGAGTATGCACAACTCAAAATCTTTCGGTATAAAGATACTGAAGATTGTGCTCTGGTACTGGTGCAACTGAACATGTCGCTTCCACTATCCGTGTATGCTATAAGAGCAATCCACTTTTCTCTTAAACCATGGTGGCTAGAATCCACATCCGCAAACCAGCATGTCAGAAACCCTTGACAAACGCCACTCATTTCAAGACATGCTCATGAACAACGTATATACAGGCATCGCCACCGCAATGCTATCGCTGGCCAGCCCTGTTCCTGATGTACTGCTTAAACCTGGTGTCGAGATGCTTCATGAGCTCATTCTCCGCCTCTGCAAAGTTTTTCCTCTGCTGCTCCGTCTTGGCCTGAACGAACGTGTCGTCCGTGAACCCGAGCTGTCGATCCACCGCGCTCATGATAAGCGACTCGCCCAGGAGGACGTTGAGCTTGTCCGCGAGCGTTGGCAGGATCGACGCCTTGAAGTTTATGATCAGCTCGACCAGCTTCGGATCCATGAGCTGGATGTCCTTGGCGCCGTCTGGCGCGGCGGGAGTTCCGGGGGTGGTCGACGTCGCTCTTGATGCGCTCGGAGCTGATGTGGTTGCAGCAGGGGCGGGAGTGGAAGATGAAGGTCGGGAAGCTCCTGCACTGACAGTCGCCACAGCTGAAGACGGCGCAGTGGGGGCTGATCCTGCGGTAGCAGGTCCAGGAGCAGCATTTGCCGCAGTCGCGGGAACACTCGGAGATGGGCCAGTAGAGGCTGACCTTGAAGGATTAGGTCCAGCAGTCACGGATCCATTCAAGAAAGGACCAGCCAAATCAGGCTTTGGCGTAGCTGTGCTCATAGTCGCAGGCGCGCTCGGAGAGGCCGAAGATGCCGGCTTGGGCGTCGCGGATGCAGCTTGAGCAGGACTAACAGAGGCGATTGACGGTCCCTTCAACCCGGCGTTCGCACCAGCAAGACTAACAGCGACCGGCTTAGACACTGTATTGCTCGAAGATGCAGATGTCGTCGGAGTCGACCCAGCACCGATGACAGGCTTAGGAGTCGAAATGCTAGCCATCGGGAGTGCACTCGGAGTAGGACCAGGACCGGTGGGGGCAGGTTTGGTAGTAGCAACGCTCACATCTGCTGGTGCACTTGATGCAACACCAGCAGAAGCAGGTGGTGGCCCAGGAACAGCAGATCCAACAGTGGCTGTTGGATTCGGAATAGGTCCGGAAGAGACCCTGCTTGCATTCGCTGATGCGGTTGCTGTAGGCGCAGTTGGATGGAGACCAGTCGAAACAGAGGTTGAGTTGATGGGACCAGCAGCTGCAGGTGTACTCGGCATAGAGCCGGTAGAGACAGGGTTAACAGAACCCGATGCGGTGGCACCAGACTCAGGCTTGAGGGCTCCAGTAGCAATGGCTCCCTGAACACTCCCATTCGTCGCAGGTCCATTGTTGACCGCGGGCTTGTTACCCTGACCGTTCATGATGGGAGGTCCGGTTGCAGCTGGCGCTGCCGCTCCAGCTACCACCGGTGCAGAAGCCGCGGTAGGTGGATGAACGGGAGGGATACCGGGTCGAGGAGCAGCCACAGCCATTGGACCGGGCCCGCTCACAGGAGTTGTTCTCGCCGCAGCTGAAGCGGCCGAAGCAGACGCCGCCTTTGCAGCCTCCTCAGCGCGGCGTTTCGGATAGGTCAGCTTGTGCTGGTGGAAGATGCCCAAGATAAGCTTGTCATACGCTTCTGACTCGGGCACCAGACTCCGGTCGGTCAGCCCCAGACCGCGATTGATCACAGACATGGCCACCGCTTCGGATCGCTTTCCCTCCTTGGCTTGTAGCTGTTTGATGACCTCTGCGCGGAATTCTCGGATGAAAACCTTGAGCAGGGGCTCGATGACAGGCTCCAGAGGTGCTGGGGGTGCAGGTTGTTGCATGGACTGCTGTTGAGGGGCAGGGAGGGCAGGTCTTGGTACATTTGGTGTAGCGTTCGCATGAGGTGTCGGCGTTACATGCGGAGGTGGGGGACCTTGGCCTGGCCTGACCATGGGTGGGCGTTGAGCAGGGCTGGGTCCAGCGGTAGGTCCAGCGGTGCCTGGATTAGCAGGATGTAGCGGTGGTGGTCTGTTACCATATGCTGGATTATAGGAAGGCGGTTGAACCCCCGGATACTGTGGTCTCGGCGGCGCCGCAGCAGGCGCGTAGGCGTTCGCCGGGGCGGTTGTATGCGCCTGTTGTTGGGGAAAGCCAGGACGCGGAGGGCCCTGTGGGTTCGGTGGACCACCAGGCTGGCCGGTGTTTGGGGGAAGACCCTGGTGCATTTGGTAAGCCTGGCCATTTGGAGGATAGCGAGGCGGTAGATTCGGCTGTCCAAGGCCTGCTGAATGCGCAATAGGTTGATGGCCATGAGGCTGGCCATGAGGCTGGCCATGAGGCTGGCCATGAGGCTGGCCATGTGGGGGAGGCTGGTATGGATGACTGTAACCATTATACATGCCGGTCGGTCGAGGGTCCGCGGTTGAGTCGCTGGGCTTGCGTTTCTTGCCGGATTCCAGAGGCACTCCGGGTACGCGATGCCAGTTGCCGTCAATCTTTTTGAAGCACTCACTCCCAAGAAGATTGTGCCGAACACTGCTCTCCCATCCCTTGGTGTCAACGCAAAAATAAAAGAAAGGCCACCTCTCCTGGATTCTTTTGTAGACCTGCTTGAGACTGTAGCCTTTGGGAGGGGCGGCAGACATGATCTCGTCGATCAGCAGCTGATAGTTCTTGGTCGGCTTCTGGAGTTGCTCTTCGGTAAAATCTTCTCGTCTTAGCTCCAGGGGTGGCGTTTTGTGCTTTTGCGACCTCTCCTTCGCAGGCTTTTCACCGTCCACATCTTCTTCGCCGTCTTCACCCTTGGGCTTCCGTGGCTTGTACTTGCGTTTCTCGGCCTGACCGTCTGCGTTCTCAGGGAGAGGGTGTTTCCTAGGTCGTCCGACCTTACGCTTCTGAGGTTGCTCGCCAGGCTCTTGCGGTGGCAGGTTTTTCTTGGCTTCTTCTTGAGCCTGCTTCTTGAGCAGCCGTTCCTCTCTCTTGGACATGATCCCGTTCTTTGGAGGTCGTCCGGGGCCGCGTTTCTTTGGTGGGAATGGGACTTGTGCGAGCTTGTCTGCATCGTCTGGGCTTGGCTCTGTCTTGTGACGCTCACTGACAAGGTCAGATTCGACAGTCTCTCTGATGCCTTCCGAATTGTCTTCATGTTCTTCTTCCGGCGTTCGCTCCTCCGCATCGGCGTCCTCCATATCATCATCTGAGTCTTCTGCATTCTCCGAGTCGATGACAGCATGATCTGCTGGCTCCTCCCTGATACTAACAGAGCCTTCCTCGCTGGTCTCAGGCGGTGCATTACCGGAGCTTTGGAAATCAAAGCTCATCGACTTGCCATTTTCTGAGTAAGATGTGCTCCGAACAGGCTCTGCTTTGGGTTTGCCAGAGTCGGTGCGAGTAGTGCGGAATTTCAGCCATATGTTCTGGATCTGGAGTTCGTCCCCATCGCGAAGAGTCACACTCTGACCCTTCTGGTACAGCTTGCCCTCACAGAAGAAGCCGTTTCGGCCCAGTCCATGCGCTTCCCACACGTTTTTCTTGTCATTTAACTGAATCTTCAAATGCTCCCGGGAGATACCCTTGGTCGTTGCGAAAAAGTCCGGGCCTTGACCATGGATGTCCAGCCTGGCAATCACATCATCTGAGGGGCGGAGATTGCTGACGTCGACGGGAACAGCACCGGGAGTGTGGTCTAGATACTGTCGGAGGCTGATGATGTGGTCGGGATCCTCGTGCGGGCGGTCATGACGTTGACTCAAAGCATCTCCAGAAACGGTGATCTTGCGCCTCTTTGCAGACCGTACCTCACCCTCAGGGCCCAGGATGCCTCCTTCTTCACTGATGTAGGATCCCTGGAGGTTGCGGCGCGCGGGTTTGGGCGGGCTGGGGGGAGGTAACCCCTTGGCTAGGTTCTCGTTGACGCGGCATTGGTACTGGTGCATTTCCTTGAAGTATCTGAAAGCCAGTACGTCTCTGCCGATCAGGACGGTACGAGTGGTGATCAGAAAGAAGCTGTCAGGCGTCTCTATTGTACCACGGGTATTTGGGATATGTGCATAGCCATCGTCGGCAACCGCCCAAGGAGGGGGAGGAGGAAGCTTCTCAAATGCCGACATGGGTCTGGGGGGGCTGGAGGCTGCTCCATCATCGGCGGGGTCCCAACCATGGGGAGGGGTCATGTTATTGCCATACAGGCCGGGGAATCTTGCAGCGAAAGTGTCTAGGGTGTCGTGTTGGATGTCGTTTTGGATGGGCCCATAGCGTGTCTGTTGTCTCCGCAAGTGCGTGATAGCATCTCGATCCATCATGCCCGTTAGCCAGCCAGCGACTTGATGATGGCTTGCGTCGGGCTCTGCGATGGCCGTGGTGGTGGCCGGGGTGGTGG
>MUZH01003337.1:0-12234 GCA_003012965.1 Juglanconis oblonga
GGGGGAGGCTGGCGGGTGGGCGCCTGGTGAGTTGCTGCTTCGTGGTCATGGTGGTCAACCCCCCTAGTTCTTGTGGTGGTGGTGGTGATGGTGGTGATGGTGGTGATGGTGATGATGGCGATGATGGTGATGATGATGATGAGGATGATGAGGATGATGATGCTGTTATTGTTGCTGGCTGTGGGGGAACGGTCGACGCATTCTCGTTCTCCGCTGCCTCTTTGGCTGCCTCTTTGGCCGGCTCTTTGGCCGGGGCTGCTTTCGTAGGTTGCTGCCTCTTAACCCGGTAGCATGATTTGCCCTGGGACTTCACCACGGCCCTGCCCGTGGAAAGATCCTTCCTCATGCGTTTGCAGTTGTACTTGGACCATCCCCATCTTGCGAACTGGGCCTTGAACATCCTTGGCCTGGGTCCCCGTAGGAGACTCGGTCAGTCGTGGTGAACAGAACGCCCCTGCGTGGCATCGAGTACACCGACATGAGAGGATGGGTGCGAGAGAAAAGAAGGAAGGAATACTCACGTCGGGCCAAAGTCGTAAACCCTCATCCTTTGCACAACTTCGGACAGGTTGAGGTTCTGTTGCATGTACAAGTCGTGGATGATCTCTTTGTGGGCCTCCCATTCCGACAGAGTCGGTGCTCGTCGTAGGAGCGCACCACGAGACGAGGTCGAGGCCGCGATGGAAGATGGCGTGCCCGCAGAAGATGCAGAAGATGCACAAGATGCGGTCGTTGTCACCGGGAGCGTCTCGAGCCATTCTGCGTGAGGCTGCCGCTGAGTGAGGCCGTAGCTGAAGGGGAGGTCCATCCTGCCACAGCCATGAGTGTTAGAATCAGGCCTGAAGCCGACAACTGCTCGTCCTGTGGTCACGTCGGTTAGTCTGTTTTCTTCTCCTCCTCCTTCTTCTTCTCCTTCTTCTTGTTCTTTCTGGGCTTCCTCCGGTCGCCCGACAGCAGGTGCTGGCCTCCACAGCTCATTTAACGATCTACGCCACGCCGCGCCGGAACCCACGGCCGCGGCTCGGCGGCCCAGACGCAGAAAAGCTCGAGCCTCGACGCGGCGAAGCAGCGACGCGAGATGCGAAGCCCAGCCCACACAACGGATTGGTATCAGACCGGACAGCCTCAGACCGGACAGCCTCAGACCGGACAGCCCCAGAACGATTGCAATGCTCGCAGACAGTAACGCACAAGTAGTCGTTCTTACACGACCTAGTTGGAGTCTTCGATCAATCAGCCTCGTAGCTGGCCATGGAGGTGCTTGCCACTGCACAATCCCATGTCGCGCATTATATAGTTAGTACCAGTCCGTCCAGTGACAAGCCGTTTCCCTCGGAGATATGCTCAAGCTGGTCTAGCCCCAGTGATCGGCATCTTGTGTGGGGCGCAACATGATCGACCCACAGCTCCCGGCATGGAATATGCCGAACCCGGGCCGAGGGATCTCTGGCCATGCACGTGAAGATTCATGCATGCAAGACGCGACAAGGTATCACAGTAGCCGTGTTATGCAGAGAGTTTCCCCATAGGATCAAGACAAACAAACGACTGCCGCAGCCAAGGTTGAAGCGACTTGTGCGTTCCCGAGAGAACGAAAGAACTGCCTCCCTGTTTGGGTATCACTTACTACGAGTAACCTACCAGACAGTATTCCGCATCCCCATGCTTCACTCCCCATCGTCCCTCTTCGCTCTCCTGACTTGGTCTCTCTTCTCCTTCTTCTCCTTCTCCGCAACCCGATTCCACACCCTCTCCTCACTCCTGACCTCTGGATCCACCTCCTTCGCGAACCGGATCCAATCCACCCTCCGAAACCTCCACTGATCGCCCTTCCACGTCCGCCACACACTGCGCCCCGTCCATGTTTCTCGGAGTGTCTTCTCCTCGCGCGCAAGCGTGTTCATGATCGTCTCTTTCACGTGGAACGCCAACACCCCCGTCTGCGCATCTGCTCCGGCTTTGGACGGGATGCTGATGATGGCATTGACGACATTGTGGCCGATCTGACTGTGCGCGAGCTCGAGGACTTTAGGCGAGAGCTTGGTCACGAGGGCTTTGTGGAAGTTGGGGGTCTGCGCGGGTGAGGCAAGCGCCGTGGTGAGGATGATCATGGAGGGCGTGGAACTTGTCGCGAGGTGGAGGAGCTGGTCGGGGGAGAGAGAGAGGAGAGAGGTTTGGATGGCTCTGGCGGGTGCGCCCGGGATCGAGAGGAGGGTCGTTGCAAGTTGGCTGCCGTGGGAGATGGTGGCTGCTTTCTGTTTGTCGCTTTGGAGGGAGGGTTGGAACTTCGCCTCTTTCCTGTCGGATTCGGTTTCCCTCTCGAGGCCGCAGAGTTGAGGGACTAGGTTGACGCCGTCTTCGGAGCCGTATGCTGCACATACAGCCTCGAGCAATGCGTTGAGCTCATCATTTGCTTGGCGCACCTTACACCGGTCGAATAGAGCCTTCAATACGTTGAGACGCTTAGCCGATACGACCTTGGACACCTCAGGGGTGATCTTGTTGACCGCTTCCGTGAGATCGTCCTTGCTCATCCGGTTGAGCGCCTTGATCGCGGGATAGCATGCCACGTCGTTCCGCACGTAAGTCTGGATGCGCGGGCTGAAGAAGTGCGAGTTCAGGGCCTTGAAGATCTTGGCCGGGGCGTGAGTGATGATCGTCTCGAGCAGTCGCGAGCCGACAGGGTCGTACATCATCGAATTGACAAAGTCCGAAGCGGGTGTCGAATTGTTGCTCAAGCTCTCGGGTGCATCCGGCAGAAGCTTGAGGATGAGGAGCTGGTCCCTCTTCTCCTTGTCCTTCCCGTTCAGGGAGATGTCCAGCTCCAGGAGCAGTTGCAAGACCGGGTTGCCTGTCGGATGTGTTGCCAGCACTCGGAGGGCAGTCGAGTCCATAGATGCCATGGTATCCTCCAAGATCTTCTGCACTGCCAGAGTGAAAGACTCCGGCACCACCCTCAGTTGCGCATTGGCCTCAGCCGTGTCTGTCGATGCGCCCTGTACCGTGATGTGTTCCTTCCTCTTGCTCTGCAGTAGAGACTTTGTCGAGACTTGCTCCAGCGGTCGTCCAGAGAGCACGACCAGTAGGACGCGGAGGGTATGTGATCCGAACTTGTCGGAGAGCAGGTAACCCAGGTGTTCCTCGAGCTCGTCCAGCGTGAGCAGGAACAGCTCTTCCATGGACGCCTTTGGGGCCTCCTCGCCATCTACCTCGTCTGAAACATCGTCATCCATGCCACCGAGCTCCCGGCTGATCACGGGCGCACTCTGAATGAACAGCTTCTCACAGCAGTGGCTCGCAAAACGATGCGTAACCAGCGTGACGAAGTGTCCAGCAAAGGCCTCAAACAGCCGTTTCTTTTGTCGGGTATTGCTCAAAAGTATCAAGCGCTCCATCAATCTCGAGCAAGATTGACTACTGGCCAGCTTCAGCTCCTTGCCCACGGCCTCCTTGTACAAGCTCTGCAGGAAGTATCCCCTGTCCTCGTCGCTCTCGAAGTCATTGGTCTCGAGCTTCTCGTCGGCGCTGCGGAAGTACTCCTGCTCCTCGTCGGCGAGCATTCCGAAGAACTCGCGCTCTGGCTGCGCCGGGCCGCGGCGTTCGAACGGTTGTTCACCATGGACATCGTGGAAGAAGACGTCGTCGTCTGCGCCGTCTGCGCCGTCTGCTTGGGCTGGTTCGGCGTCGGGGCCGGGTTCTAGGCGCTGGCGCTTCTTCTCTCGGGTGGTCTCGGCGTGTTCGAGCTCGCGGGCGTGCTTCTTGGCCTTCTTCTCGTCGCGGATGAGTTGCCGCTTGGACTTGCGTTCTTTGCCCATCGTGAGGCGCGGTGTTGCTGAGGCCCTCGACTTGCTTCGAGTCCTTGGCCGGTTTGGGAAGACTGCCTGGGTTCAAGAAACTTTTTTGGCAGCCGGCAGGCAGAGACCAAACAAAGGTGGGGTCCGCCCCTGGCTTCCAGGGTGTACCCTAACCCTGTCAAGACTATCATGAGAATCCTCTCGGCTACCTTCCAACATCCAACACACCCAGACGACATCCTCACTAACCACTCGCGGACTGCCTCACCGGCTTGCACAACCCTTCGGCCCTATGTGCAATGCCTCTCGTTGGACACTCGGCTGTCTCGCAATCTGCATGTCATTTGTAGTTTCATGCGGACACCGGGCGGCTCGGAACGGCGGTCGAGTTCCTCCACCAGTCAGCAAGCCTCGCCACCTACTTTGTACAAAGTAGCCACCACGCGAGGGAAGAAGCAGGCGTTATTACTAGTGTACACCTCGTCATTGACGAGGCAATATCCCACGATATCCCACCGCGAAGCTTTGCCCAGACGGGATCAATCCCACCACGCGGCGGGCCTAAGCGAGAGCAGCCTCGACGAGTCGGTAACCAATCAACCAATGTCGCGGGATCCAGCACGGAAATTGACAGCCTTGGCAGCGTATCAGCCTTGGGTCCTTCTCGTCACTGCGAATTGCTTCAACCGAAAAAGAAAGATGTCGGTGACAGTTCACACGCATGTGCAGTCGGGCCCGCAAGGCGGTCATGCACATCGAAAAAGGAGCACGGCCGATGAGGGTCTGGATATCAGGCATCTTCTGGAGGCATACACCCGAGACTACTGCACCCGTTGGCCCTGTTTTTGAACAGCAACACGCATTTACAACACGTCAGCCCGCTGGCCCTCGTCAAAATGTTCAGCATGCTGCCAAGACTGCAATGCTTCGAGGTGTGGGGGGGAGAAGTGGTCCTCAATCCCACGCCCCCCTGGACTTACACCGCATAGGGACAGGGGCTTCAGAAGGAGGGGGGGCATCCGACGATGGGACCTCGCCTATGCATATAACGGAACCCTCCTCCCATTGTGCTCGTCCATATGTCTGGCGCTCTATAAAGTGGGAGACTGAGGAGTGTTCATTCTTTTTCCGAGCCGACTCGTTCTTGACTATATTACCATAGTAAATCCTCAGGTTCCTCAACCTGTTCTTCTGAGCCTTTCGCCCCTCGCCTGCGGCAGTTTATATACAGAGCCCGGGAAGATGAAGACATCCACGCTTGCTGTTGCGGCAGCAGCCGTCCCAGCCGTCCTGGCAACATGCTCCTCCAAGAAGACCAACATCGTCTGGGAGACCGTTACTGACCTCCCCGCCGCCATTGGTCTTGCCGCAGCCAGCGCCATCGGAGCCGAGCCCACGACAGGCACGCCCACCGCCGCCAGCGCAACGGCCGCCTCAGGCATCGGCAACAGCGCCGCAGCTTCCTGCACCGTGACCGCGGCAGCAGACGTTGCCTCCGCCGTGGCCTCTTGCACAGCCATTGAGCTATCCAACCTCGCCATGCCCGCCAACCAGACCCTCGATCTCACCGGCCTGCAGGACAACACCACCCTCGTCTTCAGCGGGACCACCACCTTCGGCTACACGGCCGACGAAGACTTCGACCCCATCATCCTCTCAGGCTCCTACATCACCGTCACCGGTGCTCCTGGGTCCATCATCGATGGTGGTGGCTCGGCCTACTGGGACGGACAGGGCAGCAATGGTGGCGGAGCGAAGCCAGACCACTTTTTTGTGGTCAAGAACACGGACCACGCCAGTTTCAGCGGGCTGTACATCCAGAACTGGCCGACGCATTTGTTCTACGTGACGGGTAATGAGTATCTCTCCATGACCAACATGGTGCTGAACAACAGCGCCGGCGACGCCCCCAACAGCTTGTCGGGCGAGAAGGCGGCGGCGCACAACTCTGACGGGTTTGATATCTCGTCGAGCGACTATGTCACGCTGGACAACATCCAGGTGTACAACCAGGACGACTGCGTCGCTGTGACGAGCGGCACCTACGTCAGTGTCAGCAACATGTACTGCTCCGGCGGGCACGGGCTGTCCATCGGGTCGATCGGCGGCAAGTCCAACAACGTTGTGGACAATGTCGTCTTCTCCGACTCGGTGGTGGTCAACGGCGAGAATGGCGTGCGCATCAAGTCGAACTCGGGCACCACGGGCAGCGTGAGTAACATCACGTACCGCAACATCACCATGTCCGGCATCAGCGACTACGGCTTGGACGTGCAGCAGGACTACCTGAACGGTGGCCCAACCGGCGAGCCGACTAATGGCGTGAACATCACGGGCATCGTGTTTGAAGATATCACGGGCACGGTCGAGAGCGGGGCGTATGATTACTATATCCTCTGTGGAGAAGGCAGCTGTCTGGATTTCACATTCACGAACGTGGCTATCACGGGTGGCAACGCGAGCTGCAACTACCCTACTGACACCTGCCTCGAGGCTTAAGGGTGTGTTGTGGAAGAACGGTAGAGGGTAGTCTTGGATGACACAGGAGGATGTTTCTTGTATATAATGAATGTCTAGACATATTTTACGTGTATCTACGAGGCTTCGACCTAGATCTGCATTCTTCCTTGAGCGACGCCACCGGACTTGAATGTCACGATCATCGACGAACACGGAACATGTTCCCGCAGTTGTGGCCCGTGTATTTATCGCAGCGGAAACGCTAGGCGATGGGGTCCAAGTGCCAACGCCTTCGTCATGATCTTCCGGCAGGGGATTTCACCCCATCGAGCGGCTCTGCTCGATCCTTACCGAGATTGCTTGGTAGTTCAGATCGTTTGTCATCTCGTCCATTCTCACCTTCGTCATTACGATTGCCAAGCATGGCGTGGAGATCTGTTGAGAACAAGCTCATGGTACCTAAGGCTTGTTGGCTGTGTTTGGCGGGTCGATCGATATACAAGTTCACCAGACATCCACTCAGGCCGCAGGGCCAGCGAGAGAACCCGGTACACCGCTGCTCCATTCTTTGGGTTTCCTCTTTCTGTACGATAGTCTCACTACCGAAGGGCGCGCCATGGTTCGTTCCCAATTCTTCCTTGGCTACTGGGCCGAACTGGCTTGCTGCTTGCTCGCTGTTGTATGAACATCATTGCTGGGCACCGGGTGGACCATTCCGCATTGCGATGCATTCAGCTGGGGGCAAGCTTAGAGCTGTGGCGGAGAGTGAAGAAGAGGCTCGACATGGAGGTGTGGTCTCTGAAAAGACGCCTTGTGTCGAAGGAGGAGGAGGGTGATTGGGGAAATTTCACTCAAAAGGCGTCTCCGTTCCGGTTTAGAGATTAGAAAAGGGCAACTACCTAGCAAAGCCCAAGCAATGGTGGAGAAAGCGTTGCTAATTTGTGTTCGAGTATATATTTTGGATAGTATTGAAAAAGTCCTTCCGGCAACAAAACATACCTTACGCTTCCTCTTATGCTTATGGAGATAGGCTCCACCACGACTTGACGGGGACCGGGAACCCGGAGACTCCGGAGACTTTGGAAGATGAGCTAGGCTAACCTAATCTAAGTAGATACTGAGGTATTTGACCTGGGGTAAACGTAGATTCCCCCTACAGTCACAGGATTACTTCACTCATCAGCTCCTAAAGTCGAGCAAGTACTACCCACCTATATAACCATGGCATCTGTTGTGACCAAGTTCCCTGGAGTCGTCCTCATTACCGGCGCGGGGGGAACAGGTATGTGGATGTTAATGAACCCCCCACTCATACGCCCTCCCCCCCAAAACCCCGTATCTGATGAGGTAGCTCATACCCAACACAAGGCGAAGTTGACGTTCCATCCCCACAGGCATCGGCGCGGCCGTAGCGCGAGGATTCGCCCTCGCGGGATGCACCCGCATCGCCATCACAGACATCAACGCCAGCACTCTGTCAGCCACCGCGCAGTCGATCCGCCAGATCAACTCCAAAGCCGAGGTCACGCACGCCGAAGGCAGCGTGGCCAATGAGGCCTTCGTCGACGGTTTCGTGAGGAGCACGGCCGAGCGCTTCGGGCGGGTCGACTATGCGGTCAACTGTGCCGGCATCCTGGGAGATGCTTTGAGGTCGTCGGAGACGCCGGTGTCGCTGTTCGACCGGATCAACGATGTCAATTACAAGGGCTCGTGGCTGGTCTCGCGGGCTGTGCTGGGTCAGATGATCAAACAGAAGTTCTTGCCGGAACACGGCCAGCAGAGGGGCAGTATCGTAAATGTCGCTAGTCAGCTTGGGCTCGTTGCACGGCCTGAGGCCGGTCAGTCGTCCTTTGAGCCCCACCTTTCACCACTACTAAAACGTGATGATGCTGATTCTCTGATGGGATGAGAAGCCCCTTACTGTGCTTCCAAAGCCGCAGTCATAAGCATGACCAGATCCGATGCGATCGACTACTCGAAAGATGGAATCAGAGTGAACTGCGTCTGTCCGGGTGTGATCAGAACCCCGATGACGACGGGCTCGAAGGAAACAGAGGAACGTATGAGGCCCGCCGTGGAGATTGCGCCCATGAAGAGGATGGGAACGCCGGAAGAGGTTGCGAATGCGGTTTTGTTTCTGTGCTCGAGTGATGCGTCTTTCATTCAAGGACATGCGTTGGCTGTGGATGGTGGGTATATCATCAACTGAGGGGTGCCATTTGGCCGGTGAAGATGTCATTACGAAAAGCCGGAGTGAGTCTACGCAAGGGAAGTCATGCGCCATGACTTCTTCAGATGAGAATATGTCCTCGACATTACCCTCACCGGCTTGCAGGGCCTGAAGCAACGCGAAATCCCCGATCTTGGGCTCATCTATCTCGTCGTCTAGAAATGCAAACCCTTCCATGACGGGTCCCCCATCCGTCGAGCTGCGCGGCAGTCTTGGATGCAGCAAACGCCACCGAGTCCCATAATGTCCTGAAGTGATGAGATGATGCGATGCCTTCGCACTCGCCATTGCCGAGCTGCAGTGATCCTACTGGAGGCTCTCCTCGCAGTGGAGGAGCATTGTCTGAGTTACACGTTGAAAAAGGCGTACATCTCCAAGCCTACTTCGCGGCTTTCCCAAGGTTTTGACAGAAAGAAGAAGCGAAGCTTTCGTCTTCGTTCAGCCGAAAGTGCAGGACGGCTTGTTGCGTCTTCGCTGCCTTGGCGCAATCACGAGTAGTCACGTCGGTAGGCTGGCCTCCCAGATCATCAGCCGAAGCTCTGTCGGCAGTTGGGTGAACCTGTTGAGACTGGCCGTATGAGGAGGCTCGCCCGGCGATTGTATTAGAATAAAGAGATAAAGCCACTGGAATAAAGGAAGTGGCAGAAGGACAGGTTTATAAAAGGGAGTACTATCGAAAGTACTATCGCCACTGGCCATAGCCAGCCTACAGTAACAAAGGAAGGAGAAGGTACCTATGGAGGACTGGCGGCTATAAGTAGGAAGAGGATTCCCCTATAGACTGGTCGATAATAGACTCTCTATCACTCCTAAATCTTTTAGACCGTTCCAGAACTGGCGCGACCTCATAGTCTCTGCGGCGAGTGGAGACCATGTTGATGGGTTGATGTCACAGGGAGTTGCTGAGGTCGAAGGGATCTGGGAAATGGGACGACCTTACATTATAAGGACAAATATAATCCTAATTGCGTTACGCTGCCTGCTTGACACGGTTGTCTGGGGTACCTGACAATAGTACAAGGGAGCTTTACACAGTCTGTTCACTACAAAGACGAAAACTTGTCTATGAGCAGTCACGTCCAAAACCAGGCTGGGTTGTATATAACTGAGAAGAATATGCAAAAGTGAATTCGCCAGTGCGTGCACTGGTTACAGACATATATAGTACGCATATTTTCCCCCACAATAACTGATATAAGCCTTCTGTCTTGAGGTCACCTTGCTTTCCATGGGTCAAAGAGAGATTTGGACCATCGACACAGATCGGTATATATTTGTACTATTCCCTTATTGGGTCTCTTCAGCTGGATATCATCTGCTTCTGTTGAATGAAGGAGTGTGGTTGAACCTATTGATTTCGTCTTCTCTTGAAGGCCATGGAAAGGACTGCTAACTGATTTATATAGACAACCGTTCTCCCCCCCCCCTTCCTATTTGGAAGCCTCCTGCCGAGCCCAGCTAATACTAATACGAGCCCCTTGACCTGAACCCTTAAACGTTCGGTATAGCTCTATTACTATAGCTTGAACTAGGAGAGGGTCCGAGGGCTTTTGGTCTCGTAACTTCAATAGCCTCAGCATACTAATTAGATGTCTTAAACACCAACAGCATTGAGGGTTATGCTCGAACAGTTAAGCGTTCCACTCATGTCCTGTCCGGATCCGATTTGTAACTGTAATCCACAGCCAGACCAAGTCTTTCTACTTTCGTATGAACATGCTAGCTGAGACCCGCCGCCGTTGATGCCATTGCATGTGATGGGCTCATATTCGGGCTGATATCTCTTCGAGAAGTTCGCGTCTAGGAGATAAAGCGGGCTGGTGTCCAGCCTCGTTTCCACGATAGCAATCAAGGGTAATCTTCCAGTCCGCGGAACACACAGATGTTGTGTCCCTGAGTTCACGCCAAAACCGGTTGCTTTTCCCTCGTCAGACGTAACCAAAACCATATCTCCTGACAGTTTTAGCCACCAGTTGTTGAACATCGTTCCATCAGCCCCTGATACTTGCAGCGTGAAGAGTGGTGACGTGATGCCGCAGGAAGTGTCAAGATTGCTCGAATTTGCGATGGGCGTTGGCGTCGACGTGCTCAGTGGCACCAAGCCGGTAGCATTAGGACTGCTGTATGTCCCACTGCCGTTGAACGTCGGAACTGTGCCGTTGCGTGGGAGAGTGACGCGGTACATGAGCGATTTGGAAGAGGGCTCGTTATAGTTCTTCCACTCATCGTTGTGCGGGCCCCAGGCCCAAGCTTGGGCAGAATGAGTCGCCCATGACAAACAGAGGAGGCAGAAGGTGGATAAGATGAAGCCCCGCCCCAGGATACGCATAACTATTACCATTGAAGAAGAGTCACGACACTCGAAGGCTGTCGAAACTCAGATCCTCATGAGCAAGAACATCGAGAGGGAGATAGAAAGGAGCCGGAGTTATGAAGGTCATCCGGGGGTTATGTACGCTAAAACTAGTTCGTCATACATGATTTTCCTGTTTTTCCAGCTCAAGCGGGAAGTTGAACCATGTTTGCGGGCTGGTGTTAATGCATTTCAGCCGGGGATAGGTTGGGACGTTGAAATTAACTCGTAGCGTGATCATGCATTCTCAGGGGCAGCCACCACTGCTTAGCAGCCAATGAACAATATGTAGAGATTATAAAGCCCAACACTTTCTTTATATTAAACGTCCGATTGAATACGTAGCTGGGTGAAAGTGCTCTAAAATGCTGATTAAACGCTAAGGCATTCACATATTGTAAGACCGTCACGAACCCTCATGACCTTGTGACATCTTCGTCGTCACCCACCTAGATAAAAATTGGAAATTTCTGCTAAAAAGGCACAAAAACATACAACACCGGGTATTCGCTAATGGTCACCCACTTAACTACTAATCCAGCTCTTAGTGGCTTATTTAGGGGAGAGCGAACGGGATCCCAAGTTCTCCACTAGATATGGTAGTATGTGGAAGCTCGATTGTAAGGAGGGCTTATAACTATGACTGTTGCCGCTTTTTCGTAGGCTTCACTGCAGGAAAGCTTCACCAAACTCAGTTGCGATGCATAGCGGTCGATTATGCTCTCTGATGGGTCCAGGGCGAGGATGGAACGTGTCTATGGTCTATAAAAGGAAGGGGGGAAAAAATACGGCGAACGCCGTAGATTGGGATTTGTTTACAGAGTTCTAAATGTAGTACTACTACACGACACTACAAGGGTCCCTAATACACTACAAATACACTATAAGATTCTAAAATACACTATGAATACACTATAATATTTCGAAATATATATAGTACTACTATAAAACTACTATATTCCAAAAAAGTTATTTTTAGTATTTATATTAAATTTATTAATTCTATACGTTATACCACTATACTATTCAGCATAAGAGTTACTATAAATTACAAAAGTATACTGATTTTAGGTACTTATAGCTATAAGTATAATAATAGGAATAATAATAGTTAAAGAGTTATAAGTAGTTATTATTTTCTTAGCTGCAAATATAGCCGAAAAAGAATAATTATTTATATAATAGAGAGGGTGTTAGGCTTTCAAGCATCCTTTATTATATAAAGGAAATCGTTAAAGATTTTATAGCTATATTAACGGCTAGACAATATTATTTAATACTACTACTAAATACTACATTTATGTATTAATATATCATAGATCTATTTTAGATTAAGGTTCTATATAGCTATCTTAACGGCTTAAAGAAATAATAAGTCCTTATATAAATTTTTATAT
>MUZH01003338.1:0-12247 GCA_003012965.1 Juglanconis oblonga
CTCCTGGGGGGGGTGGGTGGAGGAGTGTCAGTATGACGCTGTCCAAGTTTTGTATGAATGAATACTCGTCGTGTATGTACGGGAAGTCGCTTGCCTTGGGGTTCCCAGCGACGTGTTGGGATATGAGCTTGTCTCGATCGGGCATGTTGTCCAGGAGGACCTGGGATTTCATCACAGTCGAGTCAGCGAGATGTGATGTTTCTAGGAAACCACATTTCTCTCTCATCATGAGAGACTCACGACCCAGTACAGCGTCTTCTTGCCTTCTCGTCCCAGAGCGGTCCATTTCTCATGAACCTCCTCGCTCCTCCACCCGCAACCCAGCCGCTGCAGGTGCATACGCTCGACATGCTCGCTGGAGTGGTAATCCCAGGGGATGAGCTCGACTCTCGGCTTCCTGCCGGCCATCTTGGGACGTGACAGACACCAATCCGTGGTCTGGCGAGAAGGGTATTCTTCACCAACTCTTGAGCAATCATCCGAACGCAAGGAAAACACAGTAATTGTAGTTCACGAGTGACTCACCCAACCGGAGCGGGTGAGATGATTTTCCTGGAAACGCGAATGCGCGCTATCTATTATTTCCGCCCCTAAATAACCTACCTAGGTAGATAACCTACATAGCCCACTCACACGTCGTCGTGCTCTATTAGGTAGTAATAAATTCCGGCTTACACTTCATCATATCCGGCGGCCCCTTCCACTCGATCCTCAACGGCGGCGCCCCCTCCACCTCATTGCCCTCCTCGTCAGCCCACTGACTGGTGCACGAATCCCCTGTCCTCCTTGCTCCACGCCCCCTTCTCGTCCGTTTGTCGCGGTTGCCGTGGTGGCCCAGCAGACCGCCCGCAGTCGCCATGTTCGTCGTGGGAAGGAGGAGGCTTCCCACGCCAACTAGTGTGGTGGTTGTTTTTCTGAGTCAAAACTGTGGCTGCACTCATGTCGCATAATAAGATTCGGGGTTGTGTGAAGGATGGGAGAGGTCGGTATGAGTCACTACCCCACCTTGGACTCTCCCGTACTTATTCCAAAAGAGGCAAGTTCTTGGCTTCAGCCGCGGACAATCCCTTATGATACAACCCTTGTAACCTCTACTCGGAACTGGAATGCGACGCTTGTTCGCATGTTGACATTGAAACCCAAAGTGTTTCCATCATTATAAAATGCCCGGAAAGAAAACCACGTTCTAGTCGTAACTGGAGCGCGGCGTTGATCTACACTTTTCTTCTCCCTATACATTTTTCACCTTGCATACGGGCCCACGCTTCCCCTTTCCTCATACTTGGTACATAGCAATATGACCTCCATGTCAGCCGAGTCCGTGGCGACCATCCTTGTGTCCTGCAAGCAGACTCGCTTCCATTTTGAGAGCCCTAATTACCGAGAGGTGAGGATGCGCCGGAACAGAGCGGCTGCTGGCTTTGCTTCTGATTGCTGACATTTTCCTGAAATAGCTGGACATCGAAGGGCTCAATATCACCGTCACCTCAGGCCCGGGGTCAAGCAAGGCTGCGGGGGGGAAAGGCAAGTCAAAGACTTCCAAGTCGTCCGAAGGTACCGAGGTTCTCTCCAATGCGAAGCTCAGATTGAAGGCCGGCAAGCGATATGCGCTCATCGGAAAGAATGGCTCCGGGAAATCGAGTCTGCTGAAGGCCATCGCTGAGAAGCTCATCCCTGGCATCCCTGAGCAGACGCGCATCGCCATCTTGCAGCAGACAGATGCCGGCGACACCACCACAGATGCCAGGCCACCCGATGATGCGACATCATCGGGCTCGGGGAGAACAGTCCTCCAAGAGGTCGTCGAAAGGGCCACCTCCAAGGATGAGCTGGAGAAAGAGATCGCGGGGTTGAATGAGGGGGTGAACAGCGCTGATGGCGTCAAGGCTGTCAGAGCCCTGAGGAGTGTCCGGCATGAGAGGATGCAGAAGAGACTGTTTGTACTTGACAAGATGGCAAGGCTTCGCAGCGGTGCCCGGGGCATGGCAGCTCGGAAGGAGCTGATCGCGTTCGAGAAGGAGGTTGCTGAGTTCAAGACACTGTAAGCTCGGTAGTGTCTCCTCGACTCCTTCTTTGGGTGAAAGCAGTGCTGATGTCGGAGTAGACGGGAGCAGGAGGACGCAGATATTTCGCCCGCGGCAGTGGAAGCCGAAGTTCAGGAAGCAACGGACATGCTCGCCGAGCTCCAGCTTCAACTCGAGCCGTCAAAGCTCGCAGACACCGAAACACGAGCCAAAAAGATCCTGGCTGGTCTCGGCTTCTCAGAGGCCTACATGGGCAAAGCCGTCTCCGACCTATCTGGCGGATGGGGCATGCGCACCGCTCTCGCAGGGGCTCTCCTTCAAGAGACAGACATCCTCATCCTGGATGAGCCTACCAACTATCTCGACCTTCTCGGAATCATCTGGCTGCAGCGGTACTTGCAATCCCTCGAGGACAACCCGGACGCACCGACCCTGATCTTAGTCTCCCACGACCGCGACTTCATCTCCCTCTGCACTAACTTGCTGATCATCAAGGATAAAGACCTGACGTACTTCACCGGCGACCTATCCATGTATGAGTCGTCGACTTCAGAGAAGCGCCAGTACCTCACCAAGATGAAAGACGCCAAGGACAAGCAGAAAGCCCACATCCAGGCGACCATCGCGCGCAACGTGAAAGAGGGGAAGAAGAAAGATGACGATAACCGCGTCAGGCAAGCGAAGCAGCGGCAGAGGAAGCTTGATGATCGCTGGGGCCTGGAGGTCAGCAGCAAGGGAGGGAGGTTTAAGTTGAACAGAGATCTGCTAGGCTATCACCTCACAACCAGAGCCGAGATCGACATACCGCCCGAGGACAGGCCGCCAAGCATGGTCCTGCCGGAGCCGTCCGATTTGCGCTTCCCTGGACCGCTCATCTCACTGGAGGGTGTGACGTTTCGGTATCCGTCCAGGGGTGGAAAAGGCAAGAAACCATCCGTGGGCTCCCCTGCTGTACTCCAGGACGTCACTTTCTCCATCGGCATGGGGGACCGGGTCGGCATCCTCGGCCTGAACGGCGCTGGCAAGTCAACGCTCATCAAACTCCTCGTGGACGAGGAGAAGCCTGCCAAAGGCACCCTCACCACCCATCCGCGGCTGAAGCTAGGCTATTACAGCCAACAAGCCGTCGAGAAGCTCCAGCAGCTCGGTCTGTCCGAGCCCGGTCTGACAGCGCTCGCCCTCCTCACGAGGGAAGTCGAGGGCGAGCTGGACGAGGGCGAACTGCGCGGTCTCCTGGGCTCGCTGGGGCTGCCGGGCCGATTCGCCTCGGACGTGCCCATCTGCAAGCTCTCTGGCGGGCAAGTGGTGCGTTGCGAGCTGGCGCGGATCTTGTGGCGATGCCCACACTGCCTGGTGCTGGACGAGGTCACTACTCATCTGGACTATGAGACGGTCACTGCTCTGAGAGAGGTGCTGAGGGATTGGGAGGGTGCGGTCGTATTGGTCAGCCACGACCGGTGGTTCATGAGGGGTGCTATCGACGGGATCGTGGATAATCCGGGGAGTGAGGACGAGAGTGAGGATGAGGAGGAGGTGCCGAGACGACGGGTTGTGTATAGAATCAAGGGCGGCGTACTCACGAAACTGGAGAATGGTGTGCAGGAGTTCGAGGATGTGATGGAGAAAAGGGTGAAGAAGCTGCTGGCTTCGTAAGATAAGAAGAGACCTCTTCAACAGGAAGTCTTTCGCTGGAGAAGAGCCTACTGGTTTCGTCCCCTTGAAGGATTTCAAGCATCCAGCACCAGTACCTGAATCCTCGGCTCAGAACTCTTCCTCACCACCATCGTCCCACCTTGAGGCAACTCAACAATCGTCCCATCAATGCACACCTTCCTCCACCTCGGATCCTCCTCCGTCGTCGTAACCTTCACCTCCTCCGCCGTCTGGTACCCCACTCCCTCCATACCCACATGCTTGCCCCCAGCATAAGCCGCCCCCATGATCTCCATCGTCCGCTGGCCCGTGACCCCTCCAAAATGCACCAGCCGCAACGTCCCATCCAGCGGCTCGCTCGCGGGCGAGATGGTGAACGTCTTCTCCAGGTTGGACACCATGGTCACGAGGACGTAGCTGAACGACTGCTGGGCATCCTCGCTGCTCCCGATCCGTCCCGCGGGCGTCGTCTCGACCGAGGCCCGGTACCCGTGGGGGTCGCGGAGCAGCTCCTGCGCCACCATGCCGAAGCGCTTGGCGCCGTGCTTGCGGTAGCCCGGCGTGTCGCTCTCCCACACCAGCTGGCTGTGGAAGCCGTAGCTCGCGACGATGGCGCCCGTGAGCTCGCCCACCGGGGCGCCCCGGGAGGACCCCGCGTCCGCGTCCACGAGGTGCGAGCCGGGCGAGAAGGTTGCCTGGAAGGTCGGAAGGGGTGCGGCGCGGCCCTGGAGGAGCGCACGCAGGGCGAGGACGAGGTGGGACGGCGCGGGGACGGGCCCGGTGGTGTAGTGGGGTTTGTGCAGGGAGTGGAAGAGGGCGTTGCCTGTGCCGAGGGGGATGAGGGCGATGGTGGGGAGGGGCGTGGACGGGACGGTGCCGTTGAGGAGGTCGACGATGCCGCCGTCGCCGGAGAGGAGGAGGATGGTCTCGTTCTTGCTGGCCGCCTCGGGTGAGCGGTCCGCGGCGGGACCCCATCGTTGATGGGCGAACTCTTTCACGGTGTTGACGTCCTTTGTGAGAGTCACGCTGTACGACTTCTCCCCCGGTCCCGTTTGTCCCTTACTCCTCAGTCGCAGGACCGCGAGGAGAGGCTGTAAAACGGCATCGTAAAATTTCTGGGAGAGGCCCGTTCCGGAGCGCACGGAGATGAGGACATCCAGACTTGAGGAAGCCTCAGCCTTCAGTGAGTCCGGCAGGTCCTTCACGAGATACTTGTCGAGTAAGCCCTGGGGCAGGCTCGAAGCCAGAGAAGACGACAAGCAGAATGGATCGTCCTCATTCTGTTGGTCCTGCTGTAGAGCAAGGATCAGAAATCCTCCGCCCGCAACCTGGGCCACGAGCACGATCTCCTCCACATGAAGGACCTCTTTCTTCCTGGCCTCAGAGGCAGGCCAGCTTATCACGGCATTGTCATACTGGATGACGGAAGCATCCTCGGGTAAGCTTATAGGCTTCAGCGCCGTGACGGCGTCTCTCGAGACGGTAAATGACATCGCAATCACTGGCACGCTCACGGAACAGAAAACAATTAAGAATATTCATGAATTTGCTTGGGGGTATCGTTTGAACAACGCGAGATGTTCTTGCGCAACGCCGCTAAAGGACGTCTGAAGTTCCGGTCGCTGGAATGACTAAACCTCTCCGCTGATGACGGATTGTGGGGCACCCGAAGAAGCCGACTAAGTCCGCTATGCTGCCCCTCCCCAGGACGCATGATCAACCATCATAGCCGACCATTCCTATCCCATCCCACCCCAGCCCGGTGTCCCTTACGAGCCCTTAGCCCGGTTCATGGGACCCCAGTTCTCCCGCGGGTTCATCTGGTATCTGACGAGCTTCTCCTTGTTCTTCTCACGACCAAGCGCCTCGTCAAACACAACCTCCCGTTGATTGTCCTCCTTCTTCGCGTCCAAGTCCTCAACTAAGTACTCCTCCTCGACGTTCTCCTCAAGGCCATCCAACTTGGCCTCGGCGGGACCCTCGGTCTGGAGCCCGCTGAGCCTCGCAATGCGAGTGCGAGTGCGGGGCTTCTCAGGGGCCTCCGACATCTTCTTGGTGGGATGCATCTTCAAGATCTTGAATCCAGGCGAGCCCTCGAGGACAGATGCCTGTTTTATGGGTGCCTTCTGACGGATCCACTCGCGCATGACGTGCCACAGGACATCCCAGGGCGCATCGGTCTTGATGCTGCCAGGCTTGCAGTGGCTGCGCGTGACGCGGTACCCGAGGCCTCGGAGCGCGCCACGGATGGCGTTTTCGCTGGGAGTGGCACAGTGAACAATTCTGGCCAGCTGTGTAGGGACAAAGTAGAACGGGTAGGGCTCGATCTCAGCCCACTTGTCCTCTGGAGAATCGATGCTCAAGTCTGTGTCTGGCCTCTCCAGGTGTTCCTCCAGCGCGGTCGTCAGCATTCCCTTGATCCGCTCGGTCGTGCCATATACAGCTTTGTCGACCTCGGGGAGCTTGTCGAGGATGCGCTTGATGAACTCGGGGTTGTGGAGCCGACCTGCGTACATAGGCCCGGCGAGGTGTGTCTTGAACCCGCAGTGCTCGCAGTTCTCGTTGACCGTGGGAGCTTGGCTCAACTGGTGTTTATAGAAACTGCCGTGGCCCGTCTTGTTGGGATAAGACTTGTTCTTCAGGAGCAGCTGGGTGGTCCAAGCACCACAGCCAGCACCACAGTTGTAGACCATCATGGTCCTGCCAGCCGAGAACTTGACGGCTGCAGGGGACTTCTTGATCTTGACAAACACGCGAGCATAGAAGTCAATGGAGAGCGACAGAAGGGGCTCCATGAACAAGCCATATCGTGCAGCTGCAGTGTTGATCGCATGAAGAATCAAGCGCAGACCAACCTCGTGAGAGTGCCAACCCTTGACGGGCACCCCACCATACAGAGCGAAGGCCTTCTCAGGATAGCTGTTGGAGGCCCAGACTCCAGCATCGGTGCAGGTGACACAAAGGAGACCTCCATTGTCGTGAACAGCTTGCACGGCAGCATCCAGGAAAGTCGCAGCTGTGCCGTAAGGATCAAGGTCGACTACGTCGTATTTCTCAGACTTGCCCTGGGCCATCTCCTTGTCTGTCAGCGCCATGTTGGCAGCGATCTTGGTATACATGTGGGCAATAGCATTGCTGTGGCTGACGTCGATCTTGGGCTCGAGCTTGTTGTGCTGGACATTGCGGGAGATAGCTTCTGTAGCAGCGGGGTCGAGGTCGTTCGCGGTGACCTTGGAGACGAAGGGAATCTCGCTGGCGTATCGCAGGGCACGCAGGCCGCTGGCGGAGAGAGCGTCCAGGATCGTGAAGTGTGGGATGAAATCCTTCTTCCTCTTCATCTTCTCCTCCCCGTTTTGGCCCTCGGTGGCTCCGTTTGTCTGGCCATTCTTTCCCTCGGCCTCTCCGTCGTCCGCCTTCTCAGCTGCCTCGACATTGGCTCTGACCTCGTTCGGTGAAGTTGTGTTGTCTGGTTTGGCAACCTTGTTGGATTCCTCCTCACCACCATTCTCATCGCGCTTCCTCTTGTGACTACCATCACCTTCAGGTTGAGCATCAGCATCAACTCCAGCCCCTTGTGCCGCCTCCGCAGCAGCCTTCTTGTCCTGCAACCGCTTCTTCTTGTCGGCATTCTTCTTGGACTTGATCTCGAATTTCTTCTTTCTCATGTCCACCAGCTCTTCACCGTATGCGTTGATAGCCAGGACAGTCAGATCACGGTTGAACTGCTGGATGGGGTTGTAGAACACTTGGCGGATGGGGCCAGCGTTAGCATTGACGGAGCCGTTCTTACTGCTGTCATCTTCGGTCTCGGGGACAAGGATGTAGGCACGACCCTCCTGGACTGTGGTGTAGATCTTGCCCTGCCACTCGATCTTCTGGCCTGGCGCGGGCGCATCGTTGATGCTCTTGACGTCGGGTGCCATAGCTCGTGTCTGGGTGTATCGCGATCGTCGAGGCTTGTGCAATGTCAATTGAGTGGCGCGCCGTGTGTAGAGTCGGAGTGTGGCGAGCACAAGGCACGGATGCATGTAGGTTGTCAGGAAAGGAACGATGCAAGTTCCAGATCTGAAGCCGAAGTTGTGAACTTTTTTGTACCGAGTTCGCTGAATGGCGGCGGGGTTCTGGACCTGCAGGGAAATTTGCCGCTAAGAATCCAAATTCGAGCCTGGGCCCGAATGTGTTCCCCCAAGGAATCCCTGACAGCGGGTCGATCCGCTGTGGGGGCCAGGCTCCCTGGAGTGGACCCCTGGAGTCTAGGTGCCCCAGTCCATGCCCCACCTCATGCTCATGGCTTCTACAGAGTAGGGTATAGATATAGGTATGGTACCTTTGATATTGCATATTTCGAACTGCAACTTCCAAACTGCGACTTTTCAGCATGCAGCATATAGCTAAATGAGAAGATGATGTGGGGAGGACAGACCTCGGGTACACTCTAGAGTTTTGCAAGGTGTCCTGAAGGGGCAGGACACATTGAGAAAGCCCATGGCAGACTGGCAGACTGGCAGACTGGCAGACTTCTGAGATGAACGAACTGAACATTGAACACACACCCTCCTCCCTTCCATGTCTTCCAAAGAAGAGATCACGTAATTTCAGAGCTGAAATTGTTCAATCCATGCTCCTGCTATGATGTTCCATTGGAAATCTTGACATTTCCCATCGTCTTCCAGTTCATAGAGGTTTCCAACACTGTAGGAGGAACACCTATTGTCTTATGACAAGCTATTCCAAGGTGAATAACTCTATAGACCATTGAACTATAGTGAACCGTCCCATTTCTGATGATACCCTAGGAGTAATACCGGTTATCTCAATTAAAGGTATGTATGTACCTAGGTAGTGGGAGGCTTGAAATGCTGACAATGCACCAACGACGATATGCTGGGGATTATCGCAATATTCAAAAGATTTTGGATTGGGGACTAGAGTATCAATTTGGAAGAATTATGGATTCGAGTTTTCAAGAGGTATTTTCGGGAGAACTGCCAGGAATGAGCAAGCTCCAGCAGACTTGCGCCCTGGAAATGCCTATTCTCGCATGAGCTGGGCAGCAAGATAACTCTCTACTCAGACTTTGGCACAGCAACAATGATGCAATCCTCACACTCATCAGTGTACTCCCGGATTTTCTTGATCACAAATCCTGCTCCTTCAAAAAGCACTTTCCATTCCGCCCCTGTGCGCTCTTTAGCCCCGAGACAAGTGAGCATGGCCATATCGAGCTGAGCCGCTCGCCATGGTGAGCCGCGCTCCGACAACACCATTTCACCGATCAGAAGAACGGAGTCTTTAGTAGTTTTCGTGGCTCTCAGTTAGTCCTCCTCCCAAGGTCTTGATTGCCTCCAAATTGTGGCTTTAAATGTCAGTGGAATGACTATATTTGGAGGTACACGGATAGTAATTCCCAGTCTGATACTTCCTTTATACCAGAAGTAATGCAATATTAATATAGCCAGCGCTGTCTGCACACTCGTTCTTCCCATGAGGACTCGGACTCTGGGTAATGCTCAAACATCACTGCGAGTGGTCGCTCATATTGCAGAGAAAAATGATATCCTAACGCAGATCTATTTGCCTCTGAACCATTAAAACCTGCTTCGAAACCCGTTTTCAAAAATTGGAATAAGCTGGTCCACACTCACGAGCCACACGGGCCGTCGTGGAGAACGACATGACCGGGAACCTGGTTGTTCGCAAACGGCAGCTGTACCAGAACGGTTTCCTCACCGCTGGGGAACTCCGTAAAGTGGCCCGCCAGATTGCTGGTCGAGTTCAAATCCGCAGCGACGAGAATTGACGACGAAAGCGTCCCGGGCATGATATACGCCACGCTATCGTTCAACGGCGGAGGAGTGAACGGAGTCGTGATGCGGATGAGTCCGTTGAGGATCATAGTCAACCTACATCGTGGCCATCAGTAACTTGGAGGAGGGGGAGGAGGAGGGGTCTCGTGGTGGCAGAAGACTGAGGGAGCCTCACTGCACAGTAGGCGCCCATGCCTCTCCAGGCGTCGTCCTGGGCTCGATGGTGGAGAGCTTTGCTTGGGTGAGATTTCCACCTGCTATCCAGTTTGTAGCCGATTGAGCGAAGTCCCCCGCGGCAGTAAGTTGCCAGCACTCGATAACAGAGTAGCCGTTGCGAGAAGCCAGAGCCGTGATGTTGAAGCGCCTGTCTGTTGCAGCACTTTGCCCTTGGGCCACATCTACCAGCAACGACATTGCGAGAGCAGCCATCAGGGGAGGTTGAGAGAGCATTTTGAAGTTTTGAAACTAGGTAGGTAAAGGTGAAGTGACAACTGGAGCGTTTTGTACGAGGTTGATAACTAGAGTATCTCTGAGATCTCCGAGCTTCGGACGTACAATTAGAGAGTGTTCGTGTAGTATTTATGTGGTGTATACATGGTGTGAGTCCGTGCAAGGTCTCTCGACCTCAATGTTTCGATGTTTTTGGGACGTATCTCTACGAGAGAGGCGCTTCGAAGGAGCTACCTACCTAAGTGGCGGGAGCTGAGCGCTAGGAGACGCCACGGTGACGTTCGAGGTCAGGAAGCCTTGAGATGCCCGTACTGGGCGATTCTTGTCTTTCCATGGAATGGAAGAAGGAGAATGAAATGGAATGCTGCAGCTCCTCGGAAACATCCGATCATGTGGGATCTCTCCGCTGGTAATTGCTATTGCTAGGTACTACAGATCTGATGGTGTCGTGGTCCCAATTCTCCCGACAGTCCAGCTATCTTCGTGGATGCCACAACTCTGCAAGGAGATCGTAACGTCAGTGCGTCACAGTCTGTACCGTGGCCACACTAGGCACATACAAGCAGAGTACGGGTCAACCGGTGAGAATCACAAGAGGACGGCGACGGTGGCGGCGGCGGCGACGGCGGTGACTCCAAGCAGAGGCAGGATACTAGTGGTGATGATGTCGGATGCACCTGTGCTCGTAGGTGAGGTGGTCGAATTCGACTTGGCAGTAGAATTGGAGGGAACGACGGTGACGTTTGTCCGGTTGAGATGGAAATGCGTCTCGCCACCGCCCTCAACGACCACGGAGCCAGTGGCTGCAGGAGGCGCGGAAGTGGCCGAGTTGGTGGCCACGAACCTTTGAAGGCACTCGCTCTCTTTTGCGCCGTCCAGGCAGCAGATGGTCTCGCTGAGTTCCCCTTGGTAGCAGTAGTACCCAGCAGCACAGGAATTGCCTCTCCCGTCTGGGCAGCAGGTTGCGCCGGCTGAGGGATCGTAGCAGTGCAACTGGTTTGGGTTGGTACTGCTGCATTTTATGGATCCCGCGCCACACTGTAGAATTGTTAGTCTCTGTAGCCAGGTCGGCTCATGAAGCTCATGAAGCGTCAAGGGGTTTTGATGAACTGACAGCCTCTTCGCAAGTTGTGCCGCCACCGCCGCACTGGGACTGCTGAGGGTGGTAGCTTTGAGAAGCATCACGAATGACACGTCGGGAGCTCTCTAGAACCAATGAAGCGGTATCTCCTCTTGCGTCGAGACCATCGAACTCGACGGGCGGCGTGGCGACGGCTTGAGTGGCGAACGCAAGGAGCGCCGCGAGGAAACGGTTTCTAGCATGAATCATTTTCTGGTTATCTTGCGGATGAAATAGATGGCGAGAGTTCGAAGCGAGTATGTCCGACAGAGAAAAGACAAGATGATTCTGTTTCCAAGTAAATAAAGAGATAAAGAGAACAGGAAAACGAAAGAGAGAAACGGCGCTTTTGAAGCGCTGAATTCGACTTCACAGTGGAGAGCCATTGAGATGCCTGTGCCAACGAGATACAACGAGACACAACCCGCTTCAGACCAGCATAGCAGAAGCTTGTCGGCGTGCAAACGATAGGCGATGACCTGATGCTTCGTGCGGTCGATGAAGGGGCTCGAAGCAGGTGATGTTGGCCGTAACCGCAGCGACCGCGGCCACAGCCTTCTTGAGAGACCGTGGACTTGGTTGCAGTCCGACAGGCCCTGTCCTTCCAGCCCACAGAGCGGCGCGATCAAGACCAACATTGAAGACCGAGAAAGTGGACAAAGTTGGGAGAGCGAGATCCTGTCCCGCCATTACGTCGCCCGTCAACACACGTTGCCGCTGGCCTCGATTCCGGCCCGGCCAAGCCATACCGGCCTCTGTCAGAACCAAAATAGCTCGCAGCCACCTGGGACCGTCAGTAATGACCAACGACAAAGAGACCGAGTCTTCGAACGTGAACCCTTCGCGCTTCGGACACCCGGGGGGGGGAGGGCACTGGTGTGTGCCTTGAAGAAGAGGGTCCTTCTTGGACGATCTTATCTGGGGAAATATGAAGCTGACACTTGATATGGAATGCAAAGGTAATTCACTCTATACTGATTGGGCGGCTGTATGAGGTGTATGGTGCGCCACAGGGCTCACTTTGCATTTACTCGTTTTCGGCTTCACGCGTAGGGGTATCTGTACTAATATGACTTAAAGCAGTACTAGGCTTAATAGAATTTAATCGGATACTAACATCCGTTATCGCTACAAAAGAATAGTGCTTAATATAGCTATTATCGATCTTGCGCGGGGCAGTACCTGTGATGGGC
>MUZH01003339.1:0-12248 GCA_003012965.1 Juglanconis oblonga
GGGGAGGAGGTGGGTTTCGCGAAGTCCACCCGCCCCGTAGTTCGTCAGCCCTACGACGATCGAGACCACGCCCTGGATTGGGCGCGGCAGCTTCTTTTATTTACCGAGTGTTTGGGTCAGGGATTGTTTTCTCTGCGGGTTGAGGCAGCCTGGTTGGCGTCGTGGTGGCTGTGGGGTGGAATAGTTTGTTGACCGATCTCAGATGGTGACTGTGGCTCACCACACTACCCCAGCCTCTTCTTGCAGGAAGTACATCGAGATGTAGCAGAGGAATTTGCTTAGCAGCCATTCTACCGTCATAGCTAGACTCAGTCTTCTCTAGGCGACATGAGTTTCGCAAGGGGGGGGGTGCCTTCGTCCTCTACCGAGGAAGTCGAAGAGAATGCCGAACGCTCGCCGTTGGCGCTCAATGAGGCTCGGCAGAAATCAAATACAGCATCAGTCCATCCATCGATTCGCCGTGGCTTACTCAGTCAGGTGCCTTCTTCAGCCCATAGCCTTGCCGCTCTGACTGGATCCACCAGTTTCGCAACATCGCGGAAGGCACACCAATGGCGGCGAAGAACTTCATTGTGACACTTTTAACTGTGTTTCTCGACATTAGGAACTAGACTACTGGTACACATGCTATTCATTGCCCTGGATCCACCACCGCGGAGTATCGCTTCTCTAGACCCAGACATAACATTGCCCCCAAAACAATAGTATGATACAGTGAGCCCAGCGTGTCCACCATCGTCTTCTTGCGAGGCGATGTTGCCGCTCCAGGCTGACAGTTCTCAAAACCAAAACCCGATCGTCAAGAACAAATAGTATGGTTCTAAAACCAGAAAAAGGGGTGGGAGGAAAATAGAATCGCTGTCCCGATGCAGATATCAGACCCTTTTTTGCGAACATGAGCCAGGTATAACCCATAACGCCTGAAATAACACCACCACCGTTCTCTCGTGGCATGCCTCGGGGATATCTTCAGCTGCCGAAGAACCCAACCAAAAACGCCGTACAAAAATAACGCGTGACACAGTCCTATCGTTGTACACTATCCTCGCGGATGCGAATGCTGCCGGAACAACCTGATAAAGAAAATTAAGACTCATTAGTGTCCAAATTTCTGAACACAATTTCGACAGCCAAAGAGTGACGATTAAGAAAAGTCGTTAGTCCTAGGACCACGAGCCAATGTGTCAGCTGATCCTTCACATTGCACTGCTGAATCTGTGCTGCGGCAAGATCATGTGGCCCTCAACCTTGTGATCTGGGACCAGATTCAGGTTACCCAAAGAGTAGTAGTTCATGGGCATCCCAGCCATGGGGTTGTGGAACGCAGTGATACCGGCCTCGCCGTAGGCAGACACGTTTAGGCTCATGGACCCCGAGCTCATAGGTCCCGAGGTCATGGGTCCTGAGGTTGGGTAATGCTGATCGTACATGCCCTGAGTCGCCGCCGGCTGGTACTGCTGATGTTGATTATGCATGCCCGACGCCATCATCGGTTGCGCGTATGGGTAGTGGTTCATCTGTTGCTGCGCACCTTGGCCGGCGTTGTGGAGCGCGTGGGTGGCAGCCTGTGCGGGCTGGTGGGTGTAGGCATCGGTGGGACCCGAGTCGGCTGGAGAAGGCGCGGAGTAGCTGCTAGGGCTGTTGTGCAGAGAGGGAGGCTGAACAACGTCGACGGTTCGCGGCTGTTGAGATTGGTATGATGTGTCGACCTCATAGACTGGTCCTGGTTGCGACATCTGTCGTTGTGGGGGCAACGGGGGCAACGGTCTCTGCTGCTGAGATAATTGTCCCTGCTGAGACATACGGCGCACCATCTCAGCCTGCGAGTTGAGCATCGCGCTGTGAGAGTCGCTGTGTGGGTTGTACTCGGGACCGTTGGACCCCAAGCTGCCAAGACGCTCGAAGGTCCTCATGGGCATCACGGTTTGAGGTGCTAGGGGTCGATGTTGCTGCACCGCACTCGGCCAGTATCCATAGCCAACAGGCATGTCCCATGGGCTGTGGTGCGAGCTGGGTGTCGTAGGCGACTCATCATCTTCATCGTCCGACTCGCCCATTACACCACCACCCGGGGCGTGGCTCCTGCGCGCATGCTTCACCATTGTCGTCTTGCGACAAAAACTGTGGTCCCTGTCAGTCAGTCTATGGTGTATGGGCGTGGGAGGGAAAAAAGCTTGAACCTACGTCTTTGAACAACCGTGGTGGGTGCAAGTGTACGGCCTTTTACCCGTGTGGATCCGACGATGACGAGCCAAGCTGGAAGAGTCCGAGAACTTCTTTCCACAGCCCGGATACAAGCACCCATGTGGCTTCTCACCGGTGTGAGTCCGTATGTGAACGTTGAGTGCGCTACGTTGGATGAACGCCTTGTTGCACCCTGGCTCCTCGCACTTGAATGGACGCGTTTTCGTGTGAATGCGATAGTGTCTTTGCAAGTCGGATTTGCGGTTGAAGGCTTTTCCACATTGGACCCAATCGCATGGCCAAGGGCGCGGGGCCGACTCTGTGTCCATGATTTCTAGCACGTCCATTGGACGATATGCAGGTAGACTATTGGGCCCACGGGGTTAGCTTTGGTCTACATGGGCTCGCGGGGTGATGATGAGCGGTTTGGATACCGGAGAAATGAGTGGGAGGAAAAGCCGTCATGAAGGCAACCATGTGGGAGATGTGAGATGCGTCGCTACGGCCGAATGGCGAGCCAACGTCCAAAATCGTTCACACGAGACGGAGCGAAGGGCAGGACATACCTTGACTGATCTCTGAGCAGAACGACCACCAAGATCGCCTTTTTGAGATTGAATCTGCCCCAAGTAACCCTTGCTTCGGTTGTGCAGGGTTTGTGGGCTGATTCAATAACAGTTGCGAGACTGGCCTGGAAGAAGATGGAAGAAAATTGGTTCTTCGATGTCGTCTAGGGTTGCTGGCAATATGACCGAGACACAAGTGCAGGGGGAAGCTGCAGGTGGTTTCACGAAGCTGGTGTCTCTTGCGTGTTGTGAGGGCTGCGATGGCCAAGACGGGCTGTCGACGAGGAGACTGGGAGACTGCGGAAATGTGTGAGCAATGAATGAATGAGACAGCTGGAGTGAAGTGAGGATGCTATGCCTTGGAAGTCACTCGAGGGTCAAGGCGGGTAAGGTTGGGGTGAAAGCAAGACGAAAAAGGACGTGATTGGAAAGGGGATGAGTTGGGGGGGTACGAGCACAGAGGGGGCAATATATATATATATATACATATGTATGTGTGTATATATATATATGTATATATATGTATATACATAAATAAGTACCTTTAGTGCGTCTGCCGCTATCTTTGGCATATATAAGCGGGATGTCTGTGGTGCTTTCCGCCTGTGATGATGATGATGATGGTTGTTTCTTTTGCGCCGGCCCCTCACGGACTGCTCGTTGACAGTGCTCGAATTGAGGGTCCACTGAGTGATCCGGGGACGTGCTGTTCTCCTCGCACAGACTTGATGATCTCGAGAACGGAAGGCTGTCTAGCTGGACGGGGCAAATCTCCTTTGGATGGTTGTTGTGCTGACTTGACGAGGGTCGCGGTCCGTATGTGCGATCGACGAACAGAGGACGTGCAGCGAGTCAGAAAGTCTGGCAAATCGGTGCGCACGCAGTATTTGTAGAGGCAGGAGTTTTGAGACGGAAAGGTTCTTATGGTGAAAGACTCCAGATTGTTGAGCAAAGAGCAACAACGGTGGACGGTGTTGAAGTGGACTCGCACGAAATTTCATTCGAGGTGGGAGGAGGCGGTCCAATATGTATTACGAAGTGAAGGAGAGATAGAGTCTGCGCAAGTTCAGAACGAGATCGAAGCAGTGATATGATGAAGTCCCGAAGAAGAAAAAATGGTGAAAGTTGAGAGTGGTGAGTGGTGAGTGGTGAGTGGTGGTGAGTGGTGATATAGCAAATACGGAGTACGAGCGAAGTTGATATTGAGGCCGGGGGCACTGCCCGGGCACATGCCCGCCGGCATCCTCATTACTTTGGAGCTTAAACGCAACTAGGGACCCTCCCTGCCTTAGCAGTTGCGAAGTTGAGGGCAAGTCCACCTCAGGGTCTGTGAAGGTACTGAACGGAGCGTTGGAAGGGGGGACCTGGCAAGAGCGACCGGTCCCTGTCGTCCAGAGCAAGTACCTGAGTACGTACCGCTTGTACTGTGAATCTGTACTAAGCGGAGCTAGACGAATGACTGATCAATTCGTGCTCCTCACAACGAGCTTACTGAAACGGGAAGTAGATCCCTTTGCTAGCCAGAGCTAGATCAATGGTGAGTCGGTGGTTTGCCGCTTTTCTTCCCTCCTACTTCCCCTTTGTAATCTCGATTTTTCTGATCACGAGTGTTGTGCCACGCTGGTTCACTTTGTGATGGAGTTGTAGCAATGACGGACAAGATGCAAGGTCCCTAGGTAGGATCTGGCGCGGCGCAGAAGGGAAGATGAGCAGACGCACAAGGTGCAAATAATCATACCCAATCCAGCCTAGTCGTGCTCCCTCTCCATCGGTGACGCAAGGTACTCGGCGGGCAGGTACTCGCAGACAGACGCCAAGACGAGGACTGACAGATCAGGGGAGACGGCAGCAGGGGAGCAGGGGGGCAAGGGTGAAGAGGTGGCCCATTCGGCCCTGGGGTTGACCCTGCTCTTCATTTGACGAGGCGCCCCATCGTTACCCCTGGAAAGTTTCCGGCTCCACGCCGTCACGCCTGGGTTCAATGTTCCGGACCGCCAGTGGCTGTCGCTCGCTTCGAAACCATAACGAAACCTCCCAGCATCACCGACTAGACTTGCCTAACAAACGACGAGTCTGCCTCTAAGGATGGATTCGTTTTTCGGAGTCCATCGGGGGGCTTGGCTCTGTGCTGCCGCGCTTGGGAGCGACAGCAGTTGCATGGCTTCAACTGCCGCAGCTGGATCTGTCTCCCGTAGATTGCGTAGGCACTCGTACAAGGTTGAACATCCTACACAATGCGTTCGTATGCAAAGCCCGCGGGATTGGTGGTAGTGCAGTGCTATTCGAAGCCCGGGGAGAGCAATGCCATAGTAGACAATAGTTAATCCGACCATGTAAATACTACAGTGTGGTACGCAGCCCGTCCCATTCGTAACTTTGAGGAGATTCGTCGCCATGATAAGCGGGGGCCGCCACGGAGCAGTACGAAGAGATCGTGGTGATAGGTGATATAGGGTTGGGATGGAAGGGGATCAACCTACAGCGACGGCGCGAGGCTGGAGACGAACGGAACTTGGCAATATGTCCAAGGATCGCGAGAGGGTCATCATAAAACCGCCCGAAGTTCAAATTAATTACCATGTATCCGTACGAGTCTTCGTACTCCGTACCAGCAAGAAGAACCAAGAAACAGAGGTGGCCGGAGGGGGATCCAAGGGAGCATGACTAGCGATTTGAGTTGCTGCGAGTTTCGTCGCGATGTGATTGAGAGAGCATCGATTCCTTCGTGGAGTCGTCCACATGCGGCCACTGCAGACGCAGGTCATGCATCCCTGGACACATACATAGCCAGGTACAATATACAATGTCGTAGTAGTAGTAATCCACTTGCAGAGGGGACGCTCGGACCAGCGACGGGCCCCGACGTAGCTAAGAGCGGCAGCAACCTCCTCCTCCCGCTGCCGAAGCCCTGGCTGGCATGTGCAAGGAAAGCAGCCTCGACACGGAACCCTTCGACAAACGGCGACCACATTGCACACACACGGCCACGACCACGACCACGGACCACGGCCACGACCATGGCCACGACTACGGCCACGACTACGGCCACGACCACGGCCACGACCACGACCACGACCACACGACTCTACCACTCTCCAAAACTCTACCCCTCTTCTCCAGCTGCAATATACCCTTCATGACAGTCTCGACAGCTTCAGCCTCAGCTTCTCCGTATCAAAGCTCACCTCTGTTGACTCGTTTATTCAGCGGGCTGCCCTTCCGAGCTGACTCTCACCTTAGCCTCGTTTCAACGCCAGTTCCTCTAGTACTGACCATAGCGGCAGAAAATGCTCCGATGCAGGTTCATCACTTCCCATCCCATACGGAGCTGGCGGGGTACGACGTACCTGCAGCTGCCAGGTCATACGCCTATACTACTCCGTACCGTAGTCTATCGCACACAAGGTTGACGCATCCTGCCGCTGCGGATCCAGCAAGCTTGTTCATCCGCATCGCATACTCGACTCAGTACATCACCACGGGTTCCGCAATCCGCAATCCGCACACTGCCGCGCACCATAACACAACAGGCCTGCCGCCATCATTCGACTCCACACTGGAAGGACTGGAGAAGGGAGACGCCAATAACTTTCGATAACACCCGTCGGATGGCGCACCTTTCGGCGCTGCTTGCATGCTCACTACCATGACACCCGCCGCCTCCGCGCAAGGCATCAAGGCTTCAAATCAACTTCCCGTACGGATCGAGAATTCGGACTATCCCCAGGTCTTGGCGGCTTCGGAGGGTTTTTTTTTGTTTTTGTTTACCTGGCTCTTCCAACACAGCCATCCCCGTGTACACAGGGTGTAACGGACCTCTAATAAGTGGAGCGTTTCGTTTCCTACTTTCTTGCCTACAGTACTCCGGACACTTTGTGGTTCATCAGTCTGCATTGATTCATGCGCCACCATAATGTTCTTCAAGCGCTATCACCCGCCATCGGATGAGCTGATAGAAAGCCGCGGCTGAGCGAGCAGGACTATGCAATATCCTGGATCCCGACTTCATCAGGTATCCCAGCATCCAGGAATCCAAGTTCAGGCCCAGTTTAGCAGGATACCAAGGTAAGGTAGCGTAGTAGCGTTGTTTGTTGGAGACTCCGGAGGATATCAGATCAAGGCTGACCCTTCGACACCCGGAAGGCCGCCGTCACTACCCCAAGACAAGCCACCGCTGTCGACAAAATAGAGGGGCAGAAAGCCAATTCTTCGATGCGAGCAACCTCCGCTTCTGCTTACTTTGCCAGTGACAACATGCACGTGTGGATTCATGGACGAGAACACCACATCCAAACTCAATTAAATGAAGCTGGCAAGAAACGGAAATACGTGCTGCCTCTGGAGGGTTTCTAGCTGAGGCGCGTGCCACCTGGAGGGATGGAATTCTGAGACGAACGAGATCTGCACACAAAATCATCCGCATACGAAGAACAGAATTCAAATCGACATGACCTCTCAGAATAAGCGGAATGCCTTCCGGCCTGTCATGTACCTGCCAGGAACCAGACCGTGCAGGGGATGCTGCAGTTCAGCAAGCTGGGCCCCGATCTCCAAGGCTTCAGCTCCCATCTGAAACGAAACAAGATGGAAGCACCAGACGGCGAAAAATGCTCCCGCGGCTGGCGTTCCGGAACTTTGCGCTGACTCAAAATTGACAACTCGTCGAAAAGTTTTGGCAAACCCAAATCAAATGTCTCGGGTTTGGATCTGGACGAGTCGTTCCGGAGATGGATCTGTGACCGTGAATCTCATTGCTGTGGCTGATCATGTTGATGTGGTTACCGAGGACAGGATCCTGGCAGCAATCTCAACCAAATTCATGCTCTTCGAGAGTCAGTTGCCGCATTGTCATCAAACGATGGCAGTAAGAGGCGTCAACTCGCCGGCTCCGGGCCATCCTGCCTTCTCGGCCATCATACCGAGAGTCAGCCTTTTCTGTTTGGCCCATCATCAATCCCTTTGCGGCAGGCAGACTTGCGCGTCCCTGACGATCGCGTCGACAGAGTGTACAAGCCTCATCTCACTGACAAGGACGCACGTCCATCCTTTGTTTGCATGTCACATGGAGTGGCTAACATCAGAGAACTGGTGCCGTTGTCTGCACTAAAAAGGTCTCACAGCGCTCAGGAAAACATCATATGTTATTAATGTTATTTCATGCACCGTCCGAGGCCTATAGCTATAACAAAAAGATTTCTGGTCTTTTTAGTGCGGGCAACGGCGCCAATCATCAGTCGTCAATGGAGCTTCTTCCGCAGCGCCTCTCGCCATACATCATCTTCGCTTTTGTAATTCGTCAATCTCCACGGGTACCGTGTCCACGTTTGGACGCGTATATTCTTTGGCTGTTCTCCGATTCACGTTGAAGGTCATTGATCTCGCTTGGGACTATCAAGATCATCGTTATCGCTCGCTGTTGGAACGCTGGCTTGACAGCTGCTGCAGTCGACGGACTGAGTGCGCTGCTGGGACCACAACTGCCGCCTGTCAGATGTTCGTCTCCACCAGCCAGCCCCTCATCCGTGCCTGACAAACACGAAAGTACTATGTAGCCTGCGCTCCAGGTGGTCGACGAGGAGAACCTAAGGATCTGTCGAGGATTTATTAAAAGGATCTTTGTAAATCCCGACTTCTATCCTCCCCCTCCCCCCGGGAACCTACTCATGGGGCGAAGATCAGGGTACATGATCAGTCCGAGTTAATTGTCGGTGACGGTCGGTGACTCGCCACTGACTGAGAGAATTATAGGACGCATGATATGATAAAATGTCGCATATAAGCAAACCGGCCTCTGGGATCGACTCTCGAAGTGGAGACGAAAGACGGCTCGTTGCCTTTTTAGAGTTCATCAGCGATTGGAACCCGTTTGTATCAAAGCCCGAGTCACCATGCCGAGCCTGCTTGAGACAATCAGCATCTCATCAGAGCAAATGGTGACATTCCCCTGCTTGGAAGCGCTTCAAAAGGGTTGCCATTGGAGGCAGAGTCGGGAAAGGTTGTTAAATGGACGGTGGCATCCTGCAGCATAGTGTACTGTGGAATGTACACTATGAACAGTGGACCCCGGCCACACGTGCCTTGCGTTTTGTCCGACGCAGCGCTTTTCTCCGACTGGCTTAGATCATCTGCACTCGACGGTTCGACAGGTGCGGCTCCAGCCAGACGTGGCTGACCCCATGTCTCCTCCGGTGTTTCCACTTCCTTCCCATACCAATTGAGTTCGTCCCAAGAGATTCTGACCAAGAACTCCTGTCGTGTACGATACAAATTACGAGCCACAGCATTCGTCATCGCAGTTCCAGAAGCGCTCCGCCTCCGAAGCACAATGGTCCTCACCCGAGTTGTCGATCGCGGGGCCACCGGATTCGTCTACTACAGTACGAGGGGTGAAGGTGACAGGGTGAAGGGGTTCAAGGGGTTCACCTGGCTGCGACACCCACAACCTCAACTTACACAGCACTATGTACTTTGCGGCCCAGCGATCCATATCTCCTGGATGAGGACGCATGATCCATGCGTGAATCCATCCGGGACAGATGGCGTCCCTGGCCCGAAGCTTGATCCCCGTCGTGCTCAGGGACTGCGATAGGAGGCGGAAGATGGTAACCGTCCTGGCTTCGCCTGCTTATTAGTCTGTAGCGCCCTGCATGGTCCTGTGTAGAAGCAGACCCCAATGTCCCGGAGCCCAATTACCACCCCTTGCATAGAACGACATTGCGATACGCTTGTCAACCAAATTGGCAGACATCTCCCAGTCTGCAATATGGATCTGCTGTACTGCGTCTCTTGTCAATTATGATCGCTATGTCGAACATTCCCCGCCGCGCTTCCCGGAACTTAGTCAAAATATATCTCCGACGAACCCTTTCTGGCCACAAGTCCCTTTCCTTCCAGGCTGCTCCCCGGAGCCGGTGCGGGCCTGCCAATTACCGCGACCCACGGACCGACGACTACGGCACTGGGGAGCAGTCGTTCGCTTGAAGAAGATGTCCAGTATTATGTATCGTGATGTAGCAGGTATGGACCTTAGGAACCCTCCACTCCCTTGACGGTGACCTTTCCCAGTCACGGCAAGCTTCAAGATGAATTTTCATTTCACATCACGACAAGACGTGTGGTGATAGGGGGGGCGGGTCCTTTTTTTTCGGCCGACCCCTTCTGGCAAAGAATTTTCAGTACCCGGCTCATGTCAACAAGAGGACACGAGAACCTCATCAACCTCTCCCCCCTACCTGTACTTGTACATGTACCTGTAATAAGGATACGGGTCCAGCAGTGTATCAGCCAAGATGGCCCATGCATCCCCCGTCCTCGTGGCATGCAAACTTGACAGCGTCGCCGGCACCATATTTTTAGGATGTTGATCGCTTCACTTCGCAGATCTTGTGGAGGGTTGCGGGCCTGGGCGCGCCAAGGCGGGGCTAGTGCGCTGAGTGGATCCTTCTGCTACGGTAGTGTAGTATGGATGATCCTCTCACGCGTCCTGTGGCTTTGTTCGGATTCAGTTAGACTGCAGCTGTCTTGGTGATCGTCAACATAGAAGCTCATACCCGTGGCTGTTGATTCTCTTGGGAGATTACCAGCACAGCACTGATGACGAAACTGACAAACCCACTTGGGCGTCGATCAAAGGTTTCATGCTGTCTGAGGCTTCCCTTTCCCTTCCGGCTTCGCCTGTCGTCGTTGAGATGTGCAGCTCTCTCGGGTCCGGTCTCGTCCGCGGCACGGCGCGGGCTCCGGACGAACCCCACCACCGGCTGGGTAGTATCGTTGTCGTCGTCGCTGCAAGCGAGACCTGACGATGGTTTCAACTGCTGCAGAGCACGGCCGTCCTGTCATACGCCTGGGCCCGTTCGTCCCACTGCGGACGGAGGGCCTCGAAGCCGGGAGCCCGGAAAGGACGAACCGCATCAGTGCCATGTTCCTGTCCCTCGCATCGGATACTAGTATCCATTGCGTCCTAGCGCGTGGTCGGGCGCAGCAGAGGGCAAGTATGGAACTCTGCAGCAAGTTGCAGTCAGGCAGCCGAAGTGGCACCACATGCGTACGGCGCATTCGCATCTAGTCACGGGCCGTTCTCTCGTGGAGACGACCGTCGATCGAGTGGCCGAGTTGGAGGAAAGGTGTGATCTGCTCGGTTGCCATGAGCCAATCGCTGAGCTGCCCAGCTTTGCAGCCACAGATCCAGCCACCGCGTGTGCATTGTAACGGCGAGATGCGACACAGTATGTACTCCTCGTCGCAGTGTCACCTACGAGGCTTTGCTGCTGATGATTGGCGTTGCGCTTCCAACTTTACCACGTGTTGTACCTGGACGATGTATCAGCCTGCTGACACTGCAGACACTGCAGACCCTCTGCCCAGACTTGGGTCTGACGTTCCTGGAGTTGCAGACGTTTCTCAGGCGATCCGGGTCATTGGGTCCAAACGCTCACGGTTGCAGCAGCCCATACATTGGGTACATACATACATACATACATACATACATACGGGTAGCCGAGAAGCTCTGAAGGGCCATTTGCGCCGCCATTATCGGAGCCACATCAGGTCCACCCGCAATATGCTATGCTACGCTGTGCTGTTGCTGTGCTGTTGCTGTGTGCATGAGTAGGTGGTACCTGTGGGGACCAGATGCGCAATCGTCTCGGCAAGCCTAACCATTTCCGTGGTGAAGCTCTGCCCGATCGACAACTCTGCAGGAGACTTATCCACTATCTCTTCCCCTTGGTGGTTGTTGATAAGTGAGTCGGGTGAAAAGTTTTGGGTTCAAACGGTCGGCCGGCTAATCCCGAGGGAAAAGCAATCTGCGATTTGCGATTTGCTGCCCTGCATGAGTGGGGCAGTCCGCTGGCGGCCGGCCCTGACAGGATGTTTCGACTCTGGAGAGGGGCGGGGGGCTTCATCAAGCACGACCTTGGTGTGGAGGGCATAATCAACCATCGCCAGCATCATCGCCAGCATCGCCACGAGGGGTGATGGGCGGCGGCAATGCAGCTTGATCCTTGAGCGCGCGTGTCGTCTTCAACTCACACCCTCTCGAAACCCGGATTCACCAGGCGATCATACACAGCTTTTCTCTCCGAGCTTTTCTCTCCGAGTACCTAGACGGACGAGGCACAAGAGCTGACGGACGCTATGACGTCCGTTTGTCTTTCACAGCATGTGTGGTCTGTCTTTCACAGCATGTGTGGTCTGTCTTTCACAGCATGTGTGTGTTTCTTCCAAGCGCCAGGAACGCCTACGATGATCATCGCGTTGGAGATCCAAGTATCACCTGCATGGGGATCTGCAGGTAGTTGTCCATGGTGGGGATCATGGAGTCATTTGCGCCGGACTCGCCGTTGACGGACATGGGTTTCCCGTCGTTGGTGCCCTCGTCGCCGACGCCGTTGGGGCACATGGACTGGCTGGTGATGCCGAAGCTGAAGGTCCGGCTGGTGGTGTAGTCGAGAGGCTTGGACTTCATCCACATGGTCCCAATCTGTCCTGGGTCAGCAA
>MUZH01003340.1:0-12250 GCA_003012965.1 Juglanconis oblonga
GGGGGTGGAAAGACCTACCGTTGTAAGCAAGAAACATTTGGGACAACTTCGGGTCTTTGATGTTATCAGGGTTGTTGCTACCGGTCAGATAAATGGCAAAGCTAAAATCAGCATTCTCGGGGTCATCACAAGTGACGCTGGTCAAGGTGTGAATGGACAATTGTGAAGTCCCTGTGGGATCAAAGCTCGTCGAGTCTGGAACGGATACGTTGTACCAGCTCACGCATGCTCCGGTGACGGGGGAGCCTGGAACATCTTCTAGGTCATCGCTTGCGACCGGCGACGGTGGGTGGGTATCTACGTTGGGTCTCATGGTGTGTGTGTGTGTGTACTTGGCGTATCTTGTCAGGTACCTTAAGTAAGGGCTTACGGCATGTGATTACGAGGTGGCTTTGGCTGGAGAAGGAATTGATCTGAAAGAAGGGGAAAAAAACGTCCAACATAGAGAATTCGTGTGGGCTACGAAGTATATATACCTCTCTTCCACCCCAGGCAAGGCCAGGGGCTAGCACGGTGGCTAATATGAACTCAAGGGTCACAGATGTAGTAGGCATGAGGATCCTGGAGTCGGCATTCACAAAGTTCTCGTAACCCTTTGATCACTGGATTGTGTGATTCAGCCTACTCATTATACTGAGCAACAGGAATGGAGAAGACATATCTAGCAGATATGTGACAGGACCCCGTCCGGAAGAGTTCAATATGCGCCCATACTGCGCCCCCCCCCCCCAATCACAACATCCGAACCAAGCCTTGAAACAGCAAATTTCTTTGGAAGCTATAGTCAGTCAATCTCATACATCTATTGCGAGGTTCGAACAACCATCACTGCCCTTTCAGATAGGTCCTGATCTTGTCATTCTACCTTTTCCTTCTCTTGACGGGCTATAAGCGGCGCGGGGGTTGAGTTGGAAGGCAAATAGCAGGACTATGATTTGCACTGGGTATCTACATACTTCACCGCTTCACTCTCCCCTGAAGTTTGTCTCTAGTATAGTCAGTCCTGTCATGTGATACCCATCCACTCTGATTCACTGGGTGGCCCTCTAGGTCTCCCAAGGTTGCTCTCTGTTGGATCAATGGCCTCCTTCTTCTGGGTCGAGAGGCACCGCTCCGATCGTCGCAAGCCGTATTGCTCCATGCAATGTCCAGATCTTCGTAGGCATGTTCCCTCCTGTTCTCTCCCTTTCAGACCACTCGAGCCGTGTATTACCATCGTCCATTGACGCAACGACCAGAATCTGCATGGCCACCAACATTAAGGACCTATGTATGCGACAGGAACATACCTACGCTATGCGTAACACGCACGCACATTTTTCATCTTCCTAATCCCCAGTACCCTCTACCGTATATCGAAAGCCCAGGGTTAGAAGGTTAAATAAGAGACAGCGCACCAAGAATCATCATGCCCAATGAACCGAGGGGACCAGCCACCGCCGCGCCCGCGGTGCTGGACGACGTTGCGGCCGTGGCGGTGCCAGTGGCGCCAGCGGTGCCGGCGCTGCCGGCGCTGCCTGTGGGCGTAGTGCCCGGGCCCGAGGTTGGCGACAGGGTCCCCGTCACGATGGTGGTAACGGACGTGTAAGCGGTGCTGGTGCCACCGCTCGCGGCTGAAGAAGACGAGCATGGCTCGCCGGCGTCGACGGCGAAGCAGAACGCATCGCAAGCTGGCCGGACCGTCTCTACACAGACAGGAGGATGCGTGCGTCAGCCTTGTGACGAGACAGCCAAGGTTTCGCCCCGTTCCTCCATCGCGTCTGGGTCATTTAGGTAGGTGGGTAGGTAGGTAGGTAGGTGGGTAGGTACGCACCAAGCCAAAGAGCCTCACCGCATGCGGCGTAGACACAATTCTCCGAGCTCTGGAGGATCGTCTCGTGGTTGTCGCTCGTACACTGGCACGTGTAATCCGTGGTGCCGCACGAGGTGGCGTCGGTGGCGGCGTTCTCCAGACATGAGTGCGCACACTCGGGGATCGAGGAGAAGCATTGCGAGGACACGCGTGCGGCGCAGGCGGTGGTGAGGAGGATCAGAGAGGGCCTCATTGGCGGCGGTCTTGGGAGGGAAGAATTAATTAAGCTCCGGCGAGTGCTCCCGGACGATCGTAGAAAGCTTGACCGAAGGTATGTATGTGTTGAGGTGCTCAGAGAGGCGCTCAGACCGTGGACGCCAGTATGGCAGTGATGAAGATGGAGGCGGAAGACACGTATGTTCGTTCCTTGCCGTAGAAGTAGAAGCAACGTTCCAAGTGCGTCGTCGCCCGTCGTCGCCCGTCGTCGCCCGTGGAGAAGTTGGTGTCTCCACGCCTGCCCATCCTGTTCTCTCAGGCTCCGATGTTCTTGTGCGTCTTCCACCCGGGATATTGGTGACACATGGACAGCTTCTCCGCATGTCCTCCCCGTGCCATGCTGGCCTACCCATGCTGGCCTACCCATGCTGGCCTACCTAGGTACCCATGCTACCCCGGACTCGGCGTGGGGCAGAGTTCCGATTGGAAGTGTAGTATTTAGACCTCCATTTCCCACGCGCGGCCCTTCCCCATGGACCTGTGCTCTTGCATCTCGTCAACCTTCTACTCCCGATCCTCCACCGTGGAACGAATCACCTGCTCTCGAATCCTTTTTCGGGCTCGACGACGGTCGAGTTCTCTCCTAAGCCCTCGGTGATGTTCTTCCACTGCTCACCATGTTCCCCTCGCATTTTTCATCCGCAAGGTGGTCCTATTCTCCCGCCAGAGACAGACGGGGACTATAATTAGGGGAAGGAGAAGTGCGGCATCGTGACCAAGGGCAAAGCGCCCTTGGCATCGGAATGTTGCTTAGGAGAGCACCGCACGGGTTCAAAGTACCCTTACAATATGTGTTTAAAATAAGACATGCAGCAGAGAGCAAAGCTAGAGGTTCAAGTCGGCAAGCCGGCTGGTCAGGGCCATGCCGTTCAAAGCAGGTTTGGAGCGCGTGAACTTGAGTCCGAGTGGGAATGACGACATGCTCGAAGGGATGCAGTTGCCGGCACTGCATCAAACCTTGACAAGCCGTTGACCGTTGGAACTTCCTTCATCCTTCCATCCTTCGGCAGGAGTCCGCTCTGCATGTACAAGACACATCATCATAACACGTCCCCTCGATCCTGTCACCCCAGCCTCCCTGCGATCCACCGCAACGCTTCTCCCTAGAAACCAGGTCAAGAAAAGTCTACACTTACATACTTCGTACCAACCTCGGATCCTTGGACAGATCATCTATTCCTTCTCCTTCCACAAGGTCACGCCGCAAGGTCACACCACAAGGTCACCCCACAATGCCGGACTCGTTGGATATCCAGCTCCAGAACCAGACCAGCTCGGCCCAGGTCTGGGCCTACATCACGGGCATTGCCATCAGCAATGGGCAGCGCGTGCTGCTCAAGGCGAATGGCAGAGACTTGTATTACCCACAGCAGGTGTCGCAGATCGGATCACCGCTCGCAGAGGACTGTGCCATCCCTCTGGGCCCCCCCGGCAATACCGTGTCGGTGCACATCCCGCAGATGGCCGGCGGCCGCATCTGGTTCTCGTGCGACAGCAAGCTGAACTTCTTGCTGAATCCCGGCCCGGCCTTGGTCGAGCCCAGCGTCTTGAACCCAAGCGATACCAACGCCGCCGTCAACTTCTGCTTTGCCGAGTTCACCCTGAACAACGATCAGCTGTTCGCCAACATCAGCTATGTGGACTTTGTGTCGCGCCTGCCCATCGCCCTGACCCTCGAGACCCCCGGCGGCGGGGTGCAGCACGTCTCGGGCATGGCGCCGGACGGCATCGACAAGGTCTGCGAGGGGCTGCGGGCCCAGGCCAGGAAGGACGGCAAGCCGTGGGACAAGCTGATTGTGCAACCAGAGGGCCAGCCCGTGCTGCGGGTGCTCAACCCCACGCACGGCGAGGCGGTGGGCGCGAGCTTCGCCGGCTACTTTGAGCCCTACATCGACGAGGTGTGGAAGAGGTACTCAGAACATCATGGCAAACACCAGATGCGCATCAACACCCAGGCGGCCGCGGGGGTAGTGGCGGGCAGCATCAACCACCGGCACGAGCTGGTGTTCGGAGGGGAGCCGTTCCAGAAGCCCACCACGGCGGACGTGCTGGGGTGCAACAGTGGGCCCTTCACGACGGGGCCGTCGGCGTATCGAAACAGTATCATCCCCCGGCTCGCCGCTGCCTTTCAGCGGTCGGCGTTGTTGGAGGGCGTGGACGAGCAGCCGTCAGACCCCTCGACGTTTTACCTGCGGGATCCGACAAACCACTACTGTCGCATCGTACACGAGGCGAACCTGGACGGGAAGGGGTACGCGTTTGCCTACGACGATGTGCAGCCGGACGGAGGCGCCGACCAGTCGGGCAAGGTGAACGCGGGCGATCCCACCACGTTCATCGTGGCGGTTGGTGGGACCAATGCCTACGTGGGAGACCGGATGCCTCCCCCGGCTACCACTCCTGGGAGCAGTAGCAGTAGCAGTAGCAGTGGCAGTAGCAGCGGCATTCATCACTCTTCTCACCATTCTTCTCGGCACTCTTCCCACCACTCTTCTTCCGCAAACCCAGCTGGCCATCATCATGGACAAGATCAACACCACCACGGACCAGCGTCGCGGCTCAAGAGAATCTCAGCCAAGGCACAGAAGTGGTTACACCGGGGGTGATGCGCTTGGCGGGATGAGAAGAAAGGCATATGGAGGACGGGGCTGGGAAGTGAGGCGCAAACGAAGCGATCCACTTTCTGTTTCACCATACCATACATACACACACACACACACACCCCTAGAAGCAACAGATAGAATTTTGCATGATACCCTAGTATATACTATACACGGAGCTTGAGGAATCAAGAGTTTCGTCTCATCCTCGCGGCCTTGCCCCGGCCTGTCCTTATCGGCGATAAGCATGATGACCCCTCGTGAATGCCCCTTGAATGCCCCTCCATGAGATTTCCAGCAACACCTCGTGTCTCCGGTTGCGGTCTTTCTTCTCTTCCACCTCAAACATCTTCTTTTGCGCAAAATTCCAATCGCGGCACAGCATGGAGTACGACACCAAGACACGTACGTTCGTTGCCCTCTCCCAACCCTCGAAGTCGGGATCATTATTGACACCATGACCTCGACTTGGATGCTACAGCGGGCTACTCGACCGCCGACAAGACTTCGTTCGGATGGACCACCGCCCGTGAAAGATGGCCCGTGATAATAGTCTGTCTTCTCCCTCTTGCTGCCTTGCCTACATAGGCCCACTCTGCTTGCTGTCTGTCCGACTCCGTTGACTCCGCTGACCTGACCTTTCCCCACATAGACACAAGCCATCGACGATGCCTACCGCTCCACCTCGCTGTGTTCCGACCCAGAGATCGCAAGGGAGGGCAAGAAGATCGTCGAGGAGCTGGGTAACCTCAAGTACGAGGTCCAGCATGACCGACAGCTCACGTACGTCCCAGCCCGAACCCCGCGTCCTCGACCGGCACGCAGCTCTCCTATCTGGAGACACAGACAGACACAGACAGACACGCTGACCATGGACGTCCGCCCCCATCTACCAGTCCCATAAGAGATGACGGCCTGCCTGATGTGGCCATCTACAACAAAGAACTAGAGCAATTGGGAAATCCTTCATGGCTCAACGTCAGCTGGTTGTACTCAGAGTGCTATCTTTTCCGGTGCGTGTAGTCTTCTTCTTCTTCTTCTTTTCCCCTACTGCCATGAGCCGAGCATTCCAGGACGCAGGGCACTGAGATAGGTTGGGAACAGACGCATGAGCACATATTTCAGCCTGTCCAAACACTGGAAAAACTACGACGTCTTCGCCCGCCAGAAGATCAACACCTTCCGGTCCTCCCGCCCCGCTGTCGTCGAGCTGGCCGCCCGCTACAAGAGCCTCCTGCAGCAGATTGAGGATGGAAGGGGCAAGCCCAAGGATGAAGAGGCCGAGAGGATCCTGTTCATGGAGATGTGCGAGATCTGTCTGTGGGGAAACGCCACCGACCTGTCCCTCCTGACCAACCTGACCTACGAGGACATCCAGAAGTTGCAGGGCTCCGAGGCCAGGAAGAATGCCGAGAAGAACATCCTTGTCAACGACCTGCCCGCCGCATACGATGTGCTCAAGAAGGCCAAGGCAGAGGGCAAGGCTGAGCGGAGGGTCGACATCGTCCTCGACAATGCCGGCTTCGAGCTCTTTGTCGATCTCGTCCTGGCCGGCTACCTGCTCTCCTCCGGCCTCGCCACCACCATCGTCCTGCACCCCAAGTCCATCCCCTGGTTCGTCTCCGATGTCCTGCCCAGCGACTTTTCCGAGCTGCTCAACGTCCTGGCAAACCCTAAGCATTTCTACGAGACACCCTCCGAGGACGAGAAGCTGCAGGACAAGACGCCCGAGGCCCTCTCGGACAAGGAGCTGGATGACCTGACCTTCCTGTTCCAGAACTGGAGCCAGCTATACGCCGAGAGCCAGGTCATCCTGCGGCCCAACCGCTTCTGGACCCACCCAGGCAGTTTCTGGAGACTGCCACACATGGAGAAAGATCTCCACGACGACCTCAAGACGAGTGATCTGGTCATCTTCAAGGGTGACCTCAACTACAGGAAATTAACAGGCGACGTATGTTCGCACCGAGTCCTCCTAGCGCGGTTGAATCCATTTGGTAGAATCCTCGCTAACCTTTGCAGGCGCAATGGGATGCCGCTACGCCTTTCGTCGAGGCCATCGGTCCCCTGGGACCCGGATCTGGGCTTAACGTCTTGGCACTGCGGACCTGCAAGGCCGATGTAGTTGTGGGGTTGAAGCCCGGTCAGGACGAGGAGCTGCGGGCTACGGAAGGAGGCGGTGGTGATTCGGGCGCGAGGAAATGGGCGTGGAGTGGGAAGTGGGCCGTTGTTTCGTTCTCGCCTGGGAAATAAGGACGCGGACCTTCTTGTACATCCATCCGCCTGGTGTATACGTCTCTTAGAATGCTTTCATGCTTCCTCTGGGTCGGACGAGGACTTACTAGATAGACTTACTAGATAGGGCGACATACCATGACACAACACACGTCTGAGGCTGGGCCGCAGCGGAGCAGCGGCTCGGATCGTTACATGATCTGCAAGGGTCCGTCCTCCTCCAGGGGATGCACAGGCCTTATCAGATCTCGAAAAACACCCCCGCCAATTGCGTTGCAACGGGCAAAAGGGAGTCGGCAGACCAAGACGCTAGAAGGTCCAGTGCCAGAGGACTAACAGCTGGTGTCCTCAAAATGACAAATGGCTTCTCTGATGTTGCACATCTGTGGTCGATATCTGGTCGCCCGGCTTGCATATATGAACGACGGCAGTCTGATTTCCTGTCCTTGTTGATGGCACGCTTCGCACGCGCTCACCATCTGCGCCGGACTGTTTGTTTGACTACGCACAAGGCCCCGTATGCCCTCCGATATGGCTCTCGATACCAAGGAGACGGCCAGCGTCCAAGACTCGTTCCCCATCGACACGGAAATCGGCTCCGTCGTGAACAGGCCAGAGGCTCCTGTCAACGCCTCTGGACACACCCAAGAGCTCACCCGGAGATTCAGTCTGGTTTCCTTGGCAGGGGTCGGCGTGACCGTGGGAAACGTCTGGCCGGCCATCGGCGGTACGATCCTCGTCGCCATCTCGAACGGTGGCCCACCAGGCGTGTTATATGAGTTCCTGGTCGTGTCGTTCTTCTATTTCCTCGTTGCTGCGAGTCTGGCGGAGCTCGTGAGCGCCATCCCCAGCTCCTCTGGTGTCTATCACTTCGCGTCTGTGACGCCCGGTCGGCGATGGGGTCGCGTGGTCGGGTTCTTTGCCGGCTGGTGGAACTATCTGGGTTGGTCGATGGGAGCCGCGAGCATGGCGGCTATCTTGTGAGTGTGATGGAAGCCGCCCCCCTTCTCTCCCCCCCCTTTCTTTTACTCTTCTTTTTCTCTTTCTGTCAAGAATACTGGCTGACGTTATCTCGGTGGACAGTGGGAATACAATCGTGCAGATGTATGCCCTGAACCACCCTGAGTTCACAGCTCAACCATGGCATGTGTTTGTAGTTTTTGTCATCTCAGTGTGGCTTGCCTGCGCCGTTGTCTGTCTGGCAAATTCGGCCATGCCCATCCTCAATAAGGCGGGCATCTTTTTGTAGGTCCAATCCTGGTGGTCGGAGATGATTCGGGTGACTGAATAAGTACTAATACCAAGATTCGAGCAGCATATTGTCTGGCTTCCTCATTACCATCGTGGTCGTCACGGCGATGCCGGGGCACAATGGTCGACCGCCCCACGCCAGCAGCGACTTCGTCTGGAAAGAATGGACACAGGCCCTGGGCTACTCCGACGGGTTCGTCTTCGTGGCTGGGATGCTCAATGGGGCCTACAGTATCGGTGCGGTCGATGTCATCACTCACCTCTCAGAAGAGATCCCCAACCCGCAACGCAACGTCCCCCTCGGACTGGCGCTCCAGATGGTCATCGGCTTCTTCACGGGCTTCTGCTACCTCGTGGCCATCATGTACGCCATCAACGACCTGTCGGCCGTGTCCGTGGCCACCTACCCCATCGCCGAGATCTACCGACAGGCGACTGGCACCGCCGGCGCGACGGCCATGCTAGCGCTGGTCATGATCAACATCGCCCTCTGCATCGTTGGCCTGCTCATCACGACCGGCCGCACGCTCTGGACCCTCGCCCGCGACGGCGCGGCGCCTTTCCCGCGATACCTGGGAAAGGTCGACCGCCGCTTCGGCATGCCCCTGATCCCGACCATCGCGACGGCGGCGCTCGTCACGGTCCTGGGATGCATTTTTGTCGGCAGCACCACGGCTTTTAACGCCTTCATCGGCTCCACCATTCTGTTCTTCAGCAGCTCCTACCTCGCGGCCATCCTTCCGCACCTGCTGGGCGGTCGGAAAAGTATCACGTACGGGCCGTTTCGCATGCGTGGGTGGACGGGGTATGTGGTCAACAGCCTGGCTTGTGCGTATCTGGCGGTCTGGTTCGTCATCTACTCGTTCCCGTATTATCTTCCGACGGATGCGAGGAGCATGAACTATTCGTGCTTGATCTGGGGTGGGCTGACGATTCTCGTGGGGCTGTGGTGGTTGGTCGGAGCCAGGAAGGGCTATGAGGGGCCGAGGACGACCGGGGGTGTGCTCGAAGCTGAGAAGGTCCTGCAGAATGGAGCAGTGATGTAGAGACCGAAGCATACATATCCTGGGATGGTGGTACTTCGGAACGCTGTGCAACTCGCCCAAGACCAACCGCGTCCCTTTAGACAAGCCAACCTGATTTGAGGCAAGCAGTCAGAACGCCCCAGCACGTCACATCCTCCCAGGGGGGGTGGGGTGGGCACCAAAAGGATTCCCGGAGGGCCATGTTGACTTCGCGGCTTCTCTTTTGCAACCTCGTCAGGCTTCTATTGATCAAAGTGAGTAGTTGAGGATGAACAATCACTGTGCCCACGATAAGCCGCTGACGAGACAGACCCAGCCGGTCCGTCATCATGTCTGTCCCAATCATGACTAGGCAAATCGAGTGACTGAGAGGCCCTGGGCGCTACAGAGTGAGTGTGTATATACATACGCCCGAAGAGAGGGTTTTGAAAGTCCCACTCACACAAGAGTTGGAGTGCAGGACACCACTCTCAGCTCTTTGGCAACCTACCTACGAACTCTTCATCGCATTCCCACCAACGCTGAATCGAGGCAGGCTCCCGGGCTCTTACCACGAATTCTGAAAGCTGTCTACAGTTGAACGACACCCACTTCACGATTGGTGGAGGGGGGCCCAATGAGCTCACTTTATTCATCTCTCTTTTTATCTTTCGTTTTTGGTCTGCAGCACGACAAGGTCTTCGTGACTTCAGAGGCCATGGCAACGCAGCCTAGTCGAGTTGGCAATTTCAGCTTCGTGGGTTGTTGGACTGATGATGTGGCCAGCCGCACTCTCCCTTTCCTGGCTGCCCGCGAATCTGGGATGGATCTTGAGCATTGTGCCTTGTTATGTGGTGCTTACAAACTTTGGGGCACAGAGTACGGAATAGAGTGTATGTTGGTCCTTTACCGTCAAACTCGTATCCGCAAGGATGCCTTCTGAGGTCTCAAGGCTGCTGAAATCTGTCTATACAGGCTACTGCGGGGATGAGAAAAGGACGCAAGCCGACAACACACCTGCCACGGATTGTAACATGGAATGCGCGGCCAACTCAACCCAGATATGTGGCGGAAGTGACCGCCTTTCTCTATACTGCCTGTCGGTTGAGGATAATGGAGGCGTTCCGAGTGATAGTCCCACCAGCTTGAGCACCCCAGGAACGATGTCCGCCACTCCGAGTAGCTCATTGACTTCTACAGCCAACGTATCGCCAACAAGTGTCCCCATGAATCCATCTTCGCAGACAATACTTTTGACATCCGGCTCTTCGACACCACCCAGCAGCCCTTTGACGGTAACTTCGATAGTAGTCAGCGGAGTTTCGATCTTGCGCGAGACGGTGACAATCATCAGTACTTTCACACCCAGTGGCGTTTCGATGGCCAGCGGAAATTCGATACTCAGTAGCACTGCGTCACCTGGTAGTATTATTCCAATGCTCAACAGCACCTCGCAATTCGTCGGGACTTCAATGTTCAGCAGCTCGACGTTGTCTTCCTTACCAACGAGCGCCTCAGCCATGCAACACCATTCCACGAGCAGACACACAGCCCAGCTTACCCCTAGTTCCAGAAAGCATATGTCGACCACCCGGATACCGAGAAAGAGTTCGACGACTTCATCAGCAGTGGGCCATTCGATTTTGACCACGCCCAGATCTAGGCACACCAGGTCGACGGCGACTGCATCCCAATTCAATTTCACCACCCGGTCCTCGAACCAGACGTCCATACGGACACCTTCAATAAGCCCAGAATGCTGTCTTCCCACGAATTACACTCTTCCTTCGCCAGTGGCCACCTCCAATACATCTGTCGTCCCGGGAAGCCCAACGGGTTTGAGCACTGCGAGTGCTTCAGGCTCCAGCTCGAGCGCGGGAATGTCCGCCGGGATAGCAATCGGGACCGTGGTCGCGCTGGGATTGCTAGCCGCGATCGTTTACTTGGCTGTGAGAGCCAGAAGGAACACGAAGGGGCAGGCGAGTGGCGAGGAAGACTCGGAATGGCTGCGCGATCGGCAAGTTGACAAGGCACGGCTCAGTGCTTTTTCGGGGGGGTTGACTGGAGGTGTCAGGATCATCAGAGGCAGGTGAGAACCTCGAGCGAGCCTGAAGGTGGGAGAGGAGGGAAAGGAGAGCCCTGGGAGGGAGGAGGGAACAAATTTACTTCATGGACATGGCGGCGACCCATGGGAAGGAGGAAGGAAAACACACAAGTTTGCATCTCAATAAGGTATTATCACAAATGCCAGAGTCAGAATTGCGCACGCTGGATCGTCTTCACCGTTCACAATGCGTTTATGGGTAAGAGCTCCTCCCAACACACTTGGCGATGGAAATATCGTGAGATTCAGGCAATGGGGATTTTTACCGTATAATCATACCATTTGCAGGGAAGAGACTGGTCTGGTCGCAATTCTGAAACGGGGGTGCAGAAAATATAGATATCCATATAGATTAGGTACCCTTAGCGGCACATGTACACTGTAGTAGTAGATAATCAGGTACAAAGCGGAATTTGGACCCACAAGGAGAGACACGCTCGCTGGGGACGTTCACACAGCGACCTTCTAGTCCCGGCTAGACTGCGCCGTCTGCAGGCGTCCACGCATCCTCGTGTGACCGACGCAGCCACTGGGAGACAGAGTCTTTATCAACCACAGTGTTCCTGCTCAAGTTGCAGTGCCATGCCATGTGTATTTGCTAGCATGTACTAATCCTGAAACAGCTCCCATTCTTTCCCTCGTCTGGCCCGTTATTCCTATGTGTTATCAGTCTTCTTGTGTCCATGTGCAAGTGCTCGCTTCGTCTAAGGCGTATCCATAGATATCTACAAGATTCGAAGATGGTGTGGCCGGAAATACGATTACCGTACATAAGGTGTTGTCTGCATGGCCTCACACAGTTGCATTCGGCCTTCGAGGCTGGATGGCGTACTCCGTGCTCAAGTGTCAATTCTGCATATTCCCCATGTCTTCGGGATTCCTCCCTCACGCCGAGAGAAAGAAAACCAAATCATTCTTGTGAAGGCTATCCTTCTCAACCAATTTGCCCCCCCCCCCCCCCTCTCTCTTTTATCCACCTCTCACTCCC
>MUZH01003341.1:0-12260 GCA_003012965.1 Juglanconis oblonga
TAAGCACGCAGAACGGGAACGCATATACAAACACACACACACACATACCTGTGAAGTTGGCTTCTGTCAAGGTCATGATCTCCACCCCCGTGACGGCGGATCCTGCGCTCGCCCTGAATTCATTCCCTCGTCAGTTCACAGAACCCCTTCGCGTGTATGACAAGTTGGGATAGCAATATACTCACGTCAGTCCCACCACCATCAGAAATGCAATGCCCATCTTTTCACTCAGTAACATGTCCTCCGACAACACAAGTAAGTAGCCCACAACCACCAGCACAACGTCGGTGAAGGCAAAGTACGCTGTACAATATTAGCTCTCGCTTCGTCTCTTCACTCTCTGGCAGCGACCTCACATTGGCCCCCCCCCCCTTTTTTTTAACCCTTCTTCTCTTTCCACGTCGCGAAAGGACGCGAAAGGAAAAAAAAGGCAAGAAAAAGGACACCTCTTTTCCCAAGAAGGACGATCAACTCACATTGCACACCAACTCCCACCCCATTTCGAATACTCTGATCCCAACACGACCCCTCCGTCGCCGTCACCCACGCTTTATAGATCGGCCGACACCGCACCCACTGCGCCACGATCCCGCCCACGGCCACCACGTTGACCGTCATGATGAGCGTGAGCAGCAGCCCCCTGACGAGCCGCCTGTCGTTCAGGCCCAGCAGCCCGAAGGCGAAGGCGGACTTGCTCCACGCCGAGGCGGTGAGGGCTGCAGTCCGCGCGACGTTGTCGAGGAGGAGGATGGCCGAAGGCATCGTGGCGGAGATGACGACGTCGGCCCTGCCCGTGCCGAGGGCGAGCGAGAGTGATGTTGTTATGCAGTAGAACAAGAACATGATCTTTTTTGAAGACGCTTTTGTTAACTCACAGGAGCATGGACCCAAAAGAATAATCATGTGACATCTGGTTTGTGTGTCTTTCTGGTGGCTTTTTGGGTTTATTGTTTTTGTTGTCGTTGTTGTTTTTTGTGTTTTTTTGAGGGAGGGGGGAAGGGGAGGGTCCTCCTACCTACCCATGCTGCAATGAGAAGCCCGTCGTCTATCACCAACAAGAGCTTCTTGTACCATATCGCAAAGAAACGCAGAGCCAGAAACACCCCCGATATGATGGCCAGGAGCCACACGACCAGATGGGTCATGAGGATGCCCTGGTCCGGTGAGAGGGCGTTGGTAACGACCTCGAAAGGCGTGGCGCGGATACCAGGCGAGGACGCCATCATGGGAGATGACATCTCAGCCCCGGATGGGGCCATTGATTCGCTTCAACTTCGTTTGGCTGCGTCGTCGTGGTACCTCTTCTCTTTCCTATCGCTGCGTACGTTTTTCCGGACAGAGGACGAACACAACCTCCTTGTTCACGCCGAAGGAATGAGGTCTTCCGGAAAGAGATGTTGATATACGGCCATCCAGGACGGAATCTACGGATGAACGAACAGACGGACGAACAGACTTCTATCAGAGGTGCATCCTTCACACCAGAGAGACATCCGCCACACGCAGGGTCTTTTCCGGAGGTACGTAGAGGGCGATCCGGTCGATCATGAGAGACTGTCGGGCCTATCGCAAAGAGGCAGCCACGTCTAGCGCACTGGTGAGGGCCCCAGCGGTGGAGACCAGAATCCCCCGAGAAGAGCTGGGAGATAAAAAAACAAGAAGGGGTTTCCGTGATGACGGGGAGAGGCGGACGGACTTGTGTGTGATAGGATGGGAGCCCACCTGCATCACAAACACGCGCGTGAAGATCACAGGGGGGTTGGTGGTTGCGTGGGCAAGCCTATTCAGAGTAGGCAGAGTACCTAGGTAGGTAGGTAAGCTTCGAGAGCCCTCCGGCTTACATAGTCCTCTCGAGGAACTGCCCTGGGTGTCGTCGTCGCATGACGCTGATGGGTCCCCACGGATATGACGGCGTAGGGCGGGCTTGGGGCCGCCGTTGAATTCCCCGTCAGGAATCCTACATGATGCCTACTTCCATAGCAAACTTGGCTCCCGCGCATCTCGCCGCGCATCTCGCCGCGCATCCCGAATGCTGCGGGCTATTTGGCGGTCATGAGTAGACAGAGAGGTATCCTTACGGACCTTACGGAGTACGGAGTATTCCTGTCTGCGTTCCCGATTGATAATCAGCCCGGCTGCGCTGCGCATGAATTGACATGACAAAAAGGGTCACAGAAAGTTTCCAAGAAAAATCTGCTGCGGCTAGCATGTGCTGTCACCAATTCAAAGAGAACTTCCGTGAAGGAAAGCCCCGGGAGACCATGAACTCTATGCCGGCCTGGTTAGGGCGAACCACCTGCAATGCAACCCCAGCTCGAGTGTCGGAGCAGGCACCATGTAAGAGATAGAGTTGAGCGCCAGGGTTGACACCTCTTGTATTTTGATGTCATCTGGGAGAAAAGCATGAACGAGACCTTGTTGATGATACCGAGGTAGGGTTTCGTGTTAACTACGACAAGCGTTTTAGTACTGCATAGGTATGCAGGGTTTTAACGCCGGCCGATAATAGCTGATACTATCGCACTATACTATGTTAGGTTATATGCTATTACAGTTATATTATAATATATAACGTATACTTAATTAAGTAAATTATCTATAAGTTAAGTACTTAAATAATAATATATAAAACTAAAGTAAAGTTAAATATATATATAAAATATATAAAGATAAAGAGTAAAAAAGAAGCATTAACGCATTATTTAGAAATTATTACTAATATATAAGAGAACTTTCTAATTAAGTAATAAGTAATTATTATTATTTATATTATAGTTACTACTTATAGACTAAAAATAGGCTGAAATAGGCTGAAATAGGCTAAAATTATAGTATGTTTAAGGCTTTAAGTAATATCTCCAAGTACGGGGCTAGGCGCTATAATACTATGTCTACTGACTACTAAAACCGACCTCGTCCTACTTACTAAGCATGAAAACGGGAAGTGAGGTGTGATCCGGCCCCGTTCCCATTTATTAGCGTAACGGCAGCACTAAACAGTAGCGGCCCAGCTTGCGGCCCCCGGTTGGGATGGAAAGACGGGTACGACCCTGACCCAAATCCCTGGTCAAACGTGTGTTCGGCAGGTTGGCACGCCGCGGACGGGGGCACCGCAGCGAAATCCGTCAATGAGATCTGCCGCGCGCCGCGTGTCTCTTCCCACATCCCAATCTTTGTCATCCGCGTCTCGGGCGGCTCCGTCCTATATGCGTCCTATATGCAGCATCTCCCCGAGTTCGCCTTCAGGATTAAGTGCCGTCAGCACCCACAAGTTTCACAGTTGATTTGACACAACCTAATTCTCAACCGCTGGGAAAAGAAAAAGGCAGGCCAAGCAAAACTTCTTCTCGCTCTTCACGCGAATACGATCCAATGGGCGTGGCCAATAGGCGTGGGACTGATCGGACGATCGACCAGACGATCACGTTAAGGAGAAGAAAAAAAGAAACTATACATCGATTGTCTCGGCAACACCAGGGATGTGTGTATGTATGTCTTACTAGTAGGGCTGTTGGAGCACCTGGGCAAGGCCGTTGGTAATTTCCACCACATGCTAGCAGCGCCGCAAAGCAGCGCCGCAGCGCCGCAAAGCGGGAAAGTCACATCGTCCAAACACGCTGGCTCGTTTCGACGCCCAGCCCACACGCCTGGTCCTGCGAAGCATCCTGCTGCGAAGCATCCTGCTGTGAAGCATCAATCCTGCTGTGAAGCATCATGCGAACAACTGTCAGATGCGCGGGATGGGACCTCGCTGGACGATCTTGCAACACGGGTGAAAACGTCGTTTGAATCTGCACACTCACTGCGGAAAAAGACAACAACGGAAACACTCGTCACAGGTCTCGCATCAGTTTTCTGTCAGGCTGTTCTTGGCACTATAATAGGTGGTCGTATAGGGCTACCTAGTCCTTAGGGCTACTGGATACACCCGGTCCCTCCCCTTGTAGTCCGTGAAACCCTCGTCCAATAGAATGAACGACTTCGTCAACTTTTCAATCACAGGAAAGCATTCGCGTCACTTTCCTGTCAGTGCTGTCAGAGCCGACGGATGGCCAAATATAGTTCTTCATTCGGACTATTGTCATCCGGTCAGCCGGTTCAGCCTGTCAAAACTTCGTCTGATACCTATGCTCTTGTTTCCGTTGCCACCTGATGGTCCATTCGCCTTCCTACAGTCCAGAAACAAGCGCTGTCTACCGGTTTACTCGCAATGTGTGTTTTGGGATGCCAAGAGCCGGAAAAAGACGTGCCCGATTTTCTCACAGCACACTTATAGTATCCATGGACCACAAATCCTCCACGAGCCCTGGCCGCCGGCCCCCTCTCCGTCATGCATGCAAAGATAGCCTCATTCTCATCCCATCTCCTCCTTCCCTATAATTTTCCGCGTGGAGCTTTCCCGTGGAAATTGCACGGTGCCTCCGGAGAGGAACCGCCTGAAGGAGAGCAAGCCAGGAATGACTCCACCTGCGGCGCCTGACCTCTCTCCCCGTCGAGCAGGGCGTACGTGATAGGGGGTGCCAGAAGGGGTGCCCAAAGAAAGGACAACTGGTAAGACGTTACGATTGCGATTTTATGACTGCATCAGAGGCATCGAAAGACGTGTCGTAAACATTCCAACTCCTAGACCTTGGCTAGAAACCATTCTAACGAGTGGCATATAGTCATTCATTCGGACTATTATCATCCGGTCAGCCAATGCAGCCGTCTAAACTTCGTCTGATATGCTCTTGTTTCCATTGATACCTGACGGTCCATTCGCTTTCCACGGCCTAGGAACAAGAGCCCTCTGCCCGCAATGTGTGTGTTGGATGCCAAGAAACGAAACATGCCCATTCTCGGGCCGTACAGTCGAGGGCAGGTCAGGTTTGTCTTTCTCGACGAGTCAGCTTTCGAGTCCAGACCACGTTACACTCGGCACTTGAGATCTTCAGGTTCTCAGGTATAATCGTGAATGCGCCCCAGGTACAGAGGGGCTCCAGCCGAGGCCTTCGTCGGAATCGGCAGTCGGAACCCCTCAAAGAGAAAGCAGAGCGCAGGTTGTGTTTACACCGTGCACGATCGATCAAGAAGCAATATTTCTTTCAATGGAGATCGAAAGGTTAGAAGAGTGGATTTCACGTTGCGGTGTTCAGTGCCATGACCTGGGGGCCTTCCATCTCACACACCCTCCGCCGATTTCCTGCTTCACTACTCTAAAGACAGTTCGAAAATATACTGTGGTGGCCTGCATTTCATTGCCACGATGTCGACTATGTATGACATCACCATACTTCGCCATAGCGCATGTTATTGAAAATGGAGGCACTCAAACAATGGAGAAACTTCGCTATGCTGTTGTATGGACTATGGGTCGATCGTACCAAGTGGAGTAGCTATCCCTTACAGCTGGATCTTCTGAAACTGGCATACCTAGGTATGAAGCGTCGTGAGAGCGCTATTAGGGCCAACTAGTTAACTGTCCGAGTGTTTGACCCACCAGTCATGCAATTTGACTCTGACCTCTAGCGCTCACTTCGGCTTGATGCAACAGATATTCCCACCACTCTTCCACAATTCTGCTCTCTTTTAGCCTTTACTNNCTGTGCTTGATGTTCTTGGATCAATTAGGATGTGAAAAGGTACTCATTCGGGAAACCCTGGCGGAAGAGACTTCACCATCTACATGGTAGGTCAATTCTCCATCCCTCAGTTTCGGAATCAACATCGTTTCCTCTCCTAGCATCTCAAACTTGTCAGCATGCACGTCATCTCGAAGTAAGCTGGAGCCTCTGATCTCCAACGCGCTTCTTGTCTTGCTTCAATCCAGGTTGGTTCTCGTGTCCTCCCCCCTTCTCACCATGATACTCATGTCATCCGTTCTGCCCGTTCTTGATCGACACCTTCGACAATCTCTTATCTTCGGTCCCGCCTCCACCTGAGATTTCCAGGCGTGTGCGTGCTGCAGCGGGCTGGACAAGCTCTGCCTGATCCCTATGAGCTAAAGCTTGCTCATCAGTTTCAAAGGCTGTCTCCTCACTCCCGCAGCCTCCCACTTCGCTTCTAGGCACTCCCGGCTCGTGCCACCTGCTACATGGGACCTAGTCTTTGCCTCAGGGGGCTCCGATGAGCTTGTCTCCAAGTTTCTAATCGGCCTTGTGGACAGTCTTGTCCCGTATAGGTGCGTCCGGATGAGTGGTCTGGACTTCCTCGTGCAGCGTATGGTGCACAGCGTCCGTGACAACGTCAGCGGGCGTGTCATCCTACAAATGAAACAAGACAAGATGCGGTGAGAAGGCCAAATGTATCAGCGAGGAGAAACCTAAGCGTCAAGGGGCTGTCTGTACGAAGCCTTGGCAGATGTAGAACATCCACGGGCTTCACCGAGTCTATAGCGGGCTACGTGCTCAGATTGACAAGGCCATTAAAAAGAAGCTATCATTAGTTATAAATAGTTCGGACGAAGAAAAGACACACCAATACCCATTACACGACACTGCTCGGGACCGTGCTGCCTGGTTTGACCTCAGACCATGTCACTCTCACGTCGTGACGCACGGAAATGCTTTCCAGGGGGATGTCGTCCGTTGCCTCATCCAGCGCCTTATGCCCACCGGCTTCCGTCCTGACTTCGGTCCCGAAGTCTGCTCCCAGGATAGCATCGGCCGATTCCGTGTCGTTGAGTCGCGCGAAAGAATTGTCGCCTCGGAACGCCGCCCGAGAACGGACGCCACCAGTCTTGCTCGCGCCGGATTTGAAATCGTCCAGGCCGCTGAGCTTGTTGCTGGACTTCCCACTGGTGAGGACTCGTCCGAACACAAGTTGCACAACCGGCCTCAGAAGGGGCAGGCAGGCACAGATGACAGCACACTCGCCTTCCACCACCGTCAGGATCCAGGGCACTGTTATCAAGACTTTTTTGCTTGCTCTGTCAGTCCGTCATCGTACCTTCTCACAATATGTCCGGGATGAATGATACTCACCAGTCTTGTCACCGCCGGCACTCAGGCGGAAGAGGAAAACCAAGCGGACCCCACTGATGAAAGACACACTGTAGATGTACAGTCAGCCAGCTAGAAAGCGACAGTGGAGGTTTCTCCCAAGATACTCACATTATGCCCAACAGAAAGATACAGGCCAGACTGATCTTCTGCGAAGAACCCATGTGCAGACGAGAAACCTCGTAGGTGGGTAGTAGCATGATACAACAGTCCGTGAAGATATTAGGCACGGCGTTTCCGATGAAGAACTTGTTGTTGTCGATGCAATGACCAGGTGTATCGGGTAGCCAGATCTTTTGTATCGGCATGCATTGCAGGAAGGCGACCAAGGCGATGGCTATCAACCAGGCCAGCGTCATCGAGCCCAGAATAAGGCAGCCCCTCTTCACGAATGTCGTTGGGAAGATGCGCCAGTACATGGCCAGGATCGAGAACTTCACCACCACGAGCAACGTGCCGTAAATACACTCAACAGCGAACAACGCCTGTCCTGTTTGTCAGACACAGTCACACAACGTGGGGTTACAGGAGCGTCTATCTCACTGCTTGGGATCGACCGTAGCTCGCGTGATCCACAACCATATTCACATCGTAATGTCGACCTACTCGGCCGAGAGTGACAGCTGATCAGGAGGTCAGCCATATGAACCTGATGTGCTCATCGGTCAAGATGGGGAGGAGAAGAAGAAAAAAAGGCTCACCAAAGATGGCTATCAAAGCAGTCAGCGGGCGCGAAACGGAGCCACCCATACGAGTAGTGCGATGATGGAGGAGGGTTGCTTACCGCATATGACAGTGCCAATAACAAGGGGCTTCCCGTGAACATGTGTCAGTCCGGTCCGTTGTCCACCACGATCACTCGCCACTCTGTCCACTCACCACGCAAACTATGATGAGCCAGTCTTCCAGTCCCAATGACATTCCCTTTATCTTCCTTGCCCATAGTCGTAGGCCTACGACGAACAATGCCAAAACGCCCACGATGGCACAAGATGCTATCATTGCCGGCCCATCATTGTAGTCAATCTCCTCCTGGGAGAACTGTTGCTCTAACGTGCTCATTCTGGTCGAGGGAAGGCGGGATGCTGTCGTTTCGTAAGGCAAGCGGAGGCGGGTGTGGATGGACGAAGGGACACTCTGGAGCGCAGAACGTCTCTCGAGAACATGATTGGAAGACTGTCACGGTTGGTTTTTTTTTTTTTCCTTGGTGGCCATGGCTTGATGAGACTCCATTGTCTTCCACATTTTCAAGGGGAGTTTGAATTACGGGGCACCCGGGGATCATACGATTATCACCCAACATAGGCTACAAGGCCCACACGTAGCGAGGGGTGCTGACTGGTTGACATGACTGCTGAACCGAATTATTGCCATCGAGTTCAGATCACAGCGCCGATCTATTGCCACGAAGATGCTTCATCCGAGCAATGAATGGTACTAGTAAAGGCACTACGTCGCATTGTGGAGGCCGCTAGGTAGAGCACACGCAGTGTTCTGTGGATACGGTCTGGTCCCTCGAATTCACACAGACAACACGGGGCAAGCGGAGGACAGTGACAGGAAGGTTTGGTCGGGGCGCTAGGGACCTGCAGACCTGTTCGTGTCAAAAAGTCTTGACCGCCAAGGAAACTCTATTTAAACGCCGAAAGGAGAGAGACGCCTTTTGAACTTGGGTCTGACAGCCTGTTCAACTCGAGGATAACTCTTCCTGAGCGGTCGAGACTTTGGAAAGGGAACTTAATATATCCTGCCTGTTGCTGTGCTGCCACCTGTCCTCGGCGAATTCCCCTTACCAGTTTCACAGGTTGTTATCGTTGATGTTGAGCACCGAGACAGCCGCAACGCCGTACGCAGATAGCCCATGGCATCATGCGCAAGCGTGGAGACCAATCTGATGGTCCAGGCTAACATGGCTAAATTTAACCCTTATCTAATAACATATGGATATCTTCGCTAACCCAATTCAGTTTAATTCATCTCTCCATACAACATAATTTGTGTATTATTATTGCTTGGATGGATTCAGGCGGTGGGTCTCAGAAGACTTCGGAGAGTTTTCAAAGACGAATTTTCGAGTTCACTATCAGGGACTGCTAAGTGAAGAAGAGGTGGATTACCTAGACAAGCAGCAAAATAATAAACTTCAGGGATGATACTGTTCATCGTCGCCCGGGTTTTCTGAATATACTTTGTATTATAAGATCGAGCCCTGACTTAGCCCTAACTCTACCACCAACCTAGAGCCTCAGTAAATCTCCGCAATGTTGCGTGAATCTTTGAGGAAAAGATTGTTGCTGCCTCTTATCGCGACGTCATGACCTAGGCACCCAGCTTGTATTAGTGATATAAATATAGGAAATCGCTAGCATCTGGGAAAATCTAGGTACCTAGGTAGGTAGCAATCTTGGTCTGGCGAGCAGCGCCAGCTACCAGTCTTGACCTTGACACTCCCTCCCAACCAGATTCGCACCAAACTTGGGGGGAGATCTGTCGAAGGGGCCAAGATTCTGTTGCAACTTCCGAATCAGGCTGGCGCAAGTGTCAGAAAGGTAGGGATGCATTTTTCCCCCGAGTGTTTGTACCATAGTACGTTGGTGACTCTGATCCACATCTCCACACAATGGCTTCGAACCAGACCCAGAAATTTCCTCTCTCAAGAGTCCCAAACGACATGCAGTATCTTCTGTGGACAATCATTCAGGGGGACAGAATGTGACCCCATCGTATCGTACTGGCTGCTCCGACCTGTTGTGGTAAATTGGACAGGACATCACGCGATTTCCAACAATTCGAACCCACACTCTGTTCCAATCAGATCCAGCACCCTCACATGATAATTTCCTTCAGGGTCCATGGTGTTTATTTATCTTCGGACCAAGTATCCTATTTTCGCCTCTTGACGTGCCACATTGCCCAGCTATCTCACAACCCCTTTTCAAATCCATGTGCCCATCCATCCCTCCGATTGGACACCGTACCACGCACCCACAATGACTTCCAAGCCTGCAATAATCATCGTCCATGGGGCATGGTGCCTACCCGAGCCCTGCTACGTGCCTCTCAAGCTTCAACTCGAGGGCCTCGGATACGAATGCTACCTACCGACTCTGTTCACAGCCGGCGGCGACGAGGTGCGAGGCAAGACATGGGAGGCCGACGTCAAGGATATCTTGGACGTTGCCCTCCCGCTCTTCGACCAGGGCAAGGAGGTGGTCGTCATCTGCCATTCGTACGGTGGCGTCCCAGGAACCATTGCCACCGAGGGCCAGTCGGTTGAGGAGCGCGCCCGACAGGGGAAGAAGGGAGGATTCAGGCAGATCATCTTCGTGGCCGCGTTCGCGATCCCACAGAAGCAGATGGATCTCTTGGCCGTCTTTGGCGGCAAGTGGCCAACTTGGGCGGACTTTGCTCCAGCGTATACCAAGGTCAGCTCCATTCTGAGACTTCAGTACCCGCACCAAGCGACCTATCCAGGTAGCTAAGCTACTGTGTATACCTACCTCCTACTAACAATCGGCAGAACCAAACGATCAAACTCAAGGAGGCAGCCAAGCCGGTGTTGTTTGGGGATCTGGCCGACCAAGAACAGCAGCAGAAGTTTTTCGAGGGGGCGACGCTCATGTCTCAGGATGCGTTCGAGACTGCAGTACCCTACAGCGCGGCGGACCTCACGATTCCCAAGAGCTATGTGGTGTGCACGCTGGACCAATGTGTACCCGGTCCCCTGCAGGAACAGCTGGCCCAGAGTCTTGGGTTCGAGTTTGAAAAGATCGATGCCGGTCATTTCCCCTTTCTGAGTCAACCGGAGAAGTGCCTGAGGATACTTCAGAAGTTCATAAAATAAGTAGAACGCTTGTCGAGAGACGGCAAAATACTGGGAGCTGTCATACAGATAGAATAGACGCTGCCACCAGGAGAGGACCCCAGCCCTAGCTAGGCAATTTCAAATGTGCAAATCCTTTCACTGTACACAAGTCTTCTCTAGGGCGAGGCTAGACTTTTCGGCCTAAAATGATCGCGATGCAACGTTTCCGTTGGCTGTCTGTGAGGGGGTAAAAATGTAACAGCTGATATTGACTTCTAATGGAAGAAGCTGTAGATCGAAGTGCTGTGAAAGTCCGCTTGAATCAATCTTGGGTAGGTAAGTCGGGCTACTAGGTTACAGCCAAACTTATGTGTAAGTTGAGCAATTTAATATCAGCCTATGGCTTGACTGAGCTAAATCAAACAGGTGCCTCTACATCTTTGTCTGGTGAAAAGATGCACTATTTTCTTCTGCATCTGAGCCTCTCCTTTCTTCCCGCTTAACACATCTTGTTGCTTGAGGGGAGGAGGGGGAGCATGAATGCTTTCCGAGCCAGGTAAATAGCGAACCTCGGAATGATAGGAAAACCTTGCAGCATCCTACTGTAGTCGGGTCCAGCCCCCTGCCCCCTTTGGCCGCTTCTTGAGGATAGAGACAACCTGAACGGGCATTATGAAGACATACACTAGACGGGCTTCAGCAAACTATTTTCCTGTCCTACCACATCTTGCACCGGCAGAGATCGTGTACCCCACTGGAGGAGGCAGTCAAGACCGCTGTCGTGGATCCGCAGTGCACTTCGCGACCCTCGGCGCCCTCTCGCAGAGGCTGAGAGGCGACATCTCATGTCTGGAGCTGGACTTGGAACGCTACGGCTTATGCACCAGCTTCATGGCCAAGCTCAAAAAAAAAAAAAAAAAAAAAAAAAAAAAGGAAAAAAAAAAAGGAAAAAAAAGGGGGCAAAAAAAAGGGGTGGCGATTGTGAACGGCGGCATCGTCAACTCTTATTGGGAGGAGAGTGCCGAGGGATGGTAGGTACCATCTATGATCTCTCCCTCCCTCACTTTACAAGACTCTACACTATACGTCTCGGACACGCCCGCGACGGGAAATCTCCCTGTCTGACGCGTAATCGGTCCAGGGAGAAAACGATCCAAATCAACACCATCAGAACGACGCTGAGGTGGCGCCGTGCCGTACCTCTTAAAAAAAATAAAAATTATTGTGCATGCAGGTGTTTTTGGGGAGGTTGGGGTGGTGACGCTGGGATCGATTATTGGCGAATTTGGGTTGCAGCTTGCGGGCGCGGAGATGAGGTATGTATGCCATTCTATATGCGGTGCTGGTGTGGCGGCGTTGGTTTGGGCAGCTTGGATAGTGATTTCGTTCTGTTCGCGGTGTCTTGGGGCACTTGGGAGGCAGAGGACCGGGCATGTGAGGGCCAAGTGGGAGAGTGCGGACAAAGAGATGAAGGC
>MUZH01003342.1:0-12264 GCA_003012965.1 Juglanconis oblonga
AGTATACTCAGCTATGCTTACCTCCTCTGAACAGAGGGGGCACTGCTTGGTTTTGCGACCTTGTAACCCTGTTCGTACAACTACCGTACTGGCTACCGGGGAAGGCGAAGGCCTGTGGATTCCTTTCAGTGGTGTAGTTCATTTGGTGGATTTCATTCAGTGGCCGCCTAGCTGTGTTTACTTGTGAACAAAGGCGTGAATAAAGAACTGTACACTAGTCTAGATTCGACAGCAGCCAGTGGCAGAACTAGGCTGACTTTCATATAGGGCAGCCACTGCTACTGCATTTCGTACCTACTCCTTCTAATAGACAACAACCACCCTCAACAGCTTTTCAGACTTCCATCACTATCGTGACTGTGAAGCCCTGAGCCGTTGAAACCGGTTGCCCATTCCAGTGACCAGGACACACACAGCTAAGCCTTGGTATAAGCAGTTGGCATAGTGGCCTTCGAGGACATTGTAGGCAAGCTGGCTGGTACGCGCCCGTACGCAGAGCTTTCATAGCCTATGCCCTTTCGCACACTTCTTACAAGGTGACAGCGCGACCGGCCCGGCCATCTGGCATAGCGCAGCCTTCAGGTCCAGTACTGTATCGTGGGTCTTAGTCTCGAGCGTGAACTCTCTAGCAGAGCTCCGGCGGAGCGGAATGCTCTCTAAGGGACGGACTGCCCGTAGATGGAGGAGGGGCTGGAGGGCAGGATAGTGAGGCTGCTGGGAACGGTAGGCCTCAGCGACCTGTGGGTAGGTAACCGCAAGCCTAGCCCAGGCGTTCGTAGCTTCCGTAGGAGAAACAGGCTCCATCCTTCTGCTGCTGCTCTGCTGGCTTCCGGTGCTGGCTGTGGGTGGAAAGAGAAAGAGAGAGAGAGAGAGGTTTGGTTTGGTTTGGTTTGGTGTTGATTTTGATTCGATGCCTCAGGTGCGAGATGAGGGGGGGCCACCGTCGGGTCGCCTGCCTGCCGGGGGTAGCGTAGCGGATGATCAGTGAGCCTCCCCTCCCTCCTTGTCTGTTTGTTTCCGATTGGTCTGGCAGATCCCTGTCAGCGACTCGCTTCTCAGCTGGCCAGCCAACCAGCTAATTATGGGCGAGCGCGCTCGATCGAAGGATTATCTGCTCCGGCCTTCAACAAGAGCTGTCCTACCTTCAATACATTGCGATTATTCGCCTAGCGCAATGCGGTATGCATATCCCTTATAGAGACCAAGGATAATCTGCTATAACTTGCTGCTTTATATAAGGTGGTAAACCGAGGAAGCCTACAGAGGACCTGTTCTCTATAATTTGATCCGGCGAAGACGAACTACCTACGTATCTAGACCTTGCACCGCCTTACCTATCTCCGCCAGTATCCTCTAGGCTATCTAAAGAACGAAGACTCCAGGCCCCAGCGGGATGCCTAGGTAATCATTCATACCACGGCAAGACTACTATGATGTCGCCACACTATATCATTGATATGCGGCGCGAAACACAGGTAACCATCACTTGATGTGAATATCCTCCGTGGCGCAATTGGCAAGCGCGTCTGACTGTTAGGATCCTGAATCTCTCAGGTTCTGATATCAGGAGGTTCGTGGTTCGAGCCCACGCGGGGGAGGGTATTTTTGCAATTTTCTTGCTGCATGATTTTGTTGGTGTCATGCAGTGCGAAGTGTTGAGATGGTGAGGAAGAGCTTGTGTATTTTTGGGAGCTCGTTGGGTAGGTGGTGCTTAGTATCTCGACCGGTTCATGATTGTGTCCTTCTTGAGCTGTAGCTGTGGCTGTGAAGGTGAGTCAGTTGTGTCCACTAGAGTGCGGCTTCAAGATGGGTGTGGACTCGCCGTAGTGGAGACAATTACTTGCTGCAGCCTGTCTGGCCCTCTCTCGTCGATCAGCGCTATGCAAACTTGTGAATCCAACCCATGGAGAGCATAAGAGAAGTACAGATGAAAAGACCGCCAACACATGATAGATAACTTGGGTATGCTAGTGCAGAGAGACCACCTAAAACCTGTTGGATCATGTCCATCGTTACCTAGAGTACGTCGACCCCCCCCCTCTGCCGAGCTGATTCTACAGCTCCTCGTCCCCCTCAGTACCAGTCTGCTTGATAGCGTACCCTTCCACAAAACCATCGGGATCACAGGCAGTCTCCAGGTTGATCCTGTGCGTCTGAACCCAAGTCCATACAGCCTCCTTGCTCACCCGCACTCGAGGCACAAACTGCACCTCCTCTTTAATCTCGTCGTCAACAACAGCCTCTCCACCTTCCTCGCCTTTGTCAGTGGACGATGAAGCCAGGCGCTTCTTCTTGGGCGGGCCCGCCTCTGCCTCTTCCACAACACCCATCTCCCTCAGCATCATCAGACAGTCCTCCGGCACGATCCAGGTGGCCTTGCTACACTCATCGACGTCAACAACAACCTCATTCTCCCCACTAGTATCAAGACCCAGCAGCCACGCTGAAATCTCACCAGCCCAGAACCGCTTGTAGCCCTTCTTCCCCAGATCAGAGATGGGCTTCTCCGGTCCGCCCAGCATGCCCTCTCTCCGGGAAATTTCGTAGCTGACGCCCATCAGAAGAGCGCCCAAGCCCTTCCGTTGCCAGGGCGGGAAGACCAAGATGCAGGCTAGGTTGTTGTTATCCCAGGAGAGCTTCTCTTTCGAGAAGAAGCCCACAACTTGGTGCTTCGGCGCTGGAAATTCGCCGTCGTCCGAGGGTAGGCGTGGTGTGGTGTGGACGAGAAGGAAGTAGTTGAAGCCGACCACGTCGAAGAAGACAGACTTGTTGTCGAGGAAGAGCTTGGCGAAAAGCGAGAGATTCTGGCAAAAGAGGCCATCCTCCTCGCCATCCACTTCCCAGATGGACCACTCGCCCTGATCTTCGACTTCCTCCTCGACGGTGTTCGACGTGGCATCCGAGGCCGTTCGTTTCCGCCCTGGTCCCTTGGTCATCATTGCTGCACCAGCCGGTATCTGTCTGGTCCGACGGCCCTTGGGATGTGTATAGATCTTCCTGCCCGGGACGTAGCCTCGCCTCTCGCATTGATGGACATGTTGCCACCATGGGACCAACTCTTTCGAGTATTTGAAGCAACACGGGCAGACATAAAGCCGGTCTAACTTATCCTCTTTTGTCCTGCGATTCGACGGGTTCGACAGTCCCTCGTCCTTACTGCCTCCATCTTGTACACCATTGACACTGTTAGCCTTGACGCTGTTCCCCGAGATCTCTCCCAATGCTTCCGTACCGTATGGTGAGTGGTACCAGGTCGAGAAACACACGTTCCCAAACACGACCTTGTCGATATTCCGGTCGATGGTGCCGGATTTCTTCTGATCGGGGTTCTGCTTGGTAGGGGCCTGTTTTTTCGCAGGCTTCGGGGGGGATTCAGGCGCGGTCGAAATGGTGACGGCCGGTACAAAAGGCTTGCTGGTATTGGCAGCGACGTGATCTGAGATCTTGACCGATCGTGGTTGAGCTTGGGTCATAATAGGAACGATCGAGGTGGGAGCGGTCTGGTGATGTTTCTGGATCGGCTTGGGGCGCGACTGCGACAGACCCACAGCTGAACCACGGCGTCTCAGGGGGGCAGGCGGTGCTTCGGCATGCATCGGTGCGACAAGGTTTGTGTCACCGTGGCGAGGGTGATCGGGTGGGGGATCCTCATCGTGTTGTGACTGACGGAGGGATCTGTTTCTGATGACGGGCTTCGGAACCATGGCCGGATCGGCCTGATTCGTGGTCCGCAGCACGGGCCGATGTTGTTGTTCGGGCACAGAAGGTCGGCCTCGTTTTCCCGGCGCGGCTGACACAGGCGTAGCAGGCGGTGCAGCGGACTTGACCGACGCGGCCGGGACGGTCGAGACGGCCGAGACGGTCGAAGGGCCCCCCTGATTGCGCACGCTGGCCGTCGTCACCAGCCCAACAGGCCCCTCATCATCGTCGTCGTCCTCATGCTCGTGGTGCTCGGGTCGCTCATCGGTGGCATGTGATTTGCGGCGTCGGCGTGGCTCTGGATCGGCGGCCCAGGGGATCGGGGGCGGGGCTGCGTCCGAGGTCTGACGTGTTGCACGACGCGTGACAGTGGATGCGGCTCTGGTTGCGGACTTCATTTGCGGTGGAGATGCCGGCGCTGGTGCTGTGTCGTGAGGGCGCTTGCGCTTGAGAGCAGGCATGTTGGACGCGCATGTACAGAATCAGCGGCGATGTGGCTCGTGCCGAGGGGCTGAAAGGTCATGTTGGTACAGGTGTGTTGAAAGTCAATGGCAAGTCTGTAGCGTCTTTCGAGCCTTGTAAGTTACGTGGCTTGGGTGGGCGACCCATCGCCGCTGTTTGTCGAGTGAATATGCACTTGCGCTTGTACTATGTACCATGACATCTGAGCCGCAGGACCGCAGGTGAATGAGATGGATTATGTAATTCCCGCTTGCAGCATCGCCCCGTTTGCAGGAGCTGTTTGCCCACGCTCTCAAGTTTTCGGATCGGGATAGCTTTGTGCGATTTCCCGCCTGCGACAGCATTTTCTCGTAACCCACCAGCAGTTCGCCGACGCTCGTTGCCATTGAGGACAGTGAACGCGTCCTCTGGTCTCAAAATGAGTGCATGCCGCCCTCTATGCATCAGCTGCGCTTGACCTCCGCGAAATGGCCTCTGATCGCCCAAGCAACAGCCCCTCGTCTCTATGTGAGCACATATCCCCCCCCCTTTTTTTTTTGTCTTTTTCAATACCTGTTCTCGCGGCGATATGGAGTCCAAACTGACTGGTCGGTTCAGACTCCTGCAAAGGCTTTGTCGTTCGAATGCTTATACCAGACTGGCATCCAGCCAGCAGTCCCCCATCCCCCAGACTTCCATCATGGGTCAACCACCGAAGGCCAGCGGAACGGAAGGCGGCTATGGAAAGAACGAGCCAAACGATACTCCTTGATGCTCCCCCCGACCGATCTCCTTGTACAACGATTGCGCAGGCCAAGCAACATATTGACGACGGACACGTGGGAGAAGTCGCGCATGGTGGCTAGGTCGAGAAGTCACAGACCTCCCGTCCTCACCCATCAGTTTGTCCTGAGGGTAGAGGAGGCTAGGATGGAGACAAGCCTCACATACCTCTTGGGAAATCCACTACGGTGGAGACACCGTCTCAACCTGTTCGCTATGAAGGGCATTCACGAGGAAGATGTGCATCACTGGATCTGGATCCTGGCAGCAGAAGATACCGACACCAAAGTCGACAGGCTCGTCTCCACCGACCGTTTCAAACCTATATTCGTTCTCATGGCCATTCTTCGCTCCGACGAGTACATGCTCAAGGGATCGTCGCTAGTCAAAATATATGACTACATCGCGAGGACCTACATCGCTCTCAGTCTGGAGGCCCGGAAAGCTTGGCGAGAAGAACTAACCTCAGGAATGTGGGGCCGTACGCTGGACAGCATGTCGAATATGACGCCGATGCACTTCATGGTGCTCATCAAGCGTCTTGTGTTTCACTGTCTCAGCAGGTTCCCCTCCTCTCTTGTTATGATCTCTCGGCTGGTGGTGGATTATATTCGGATGATTCCCAATGATACCAAGCCTAAGCGAACTCGCCAGCGTACAGGCTATGCGATTCGTGGTATGGTCTTCAATCATGCGCTGCAGAACTTTCGTCGCATGCCGAGAACATCATCTCTGGCCAACTTACCTCACAACTGGAAAGCCCAGAAGATTTTGCTGGGCTACTCTGCTGGTCTCCCACGGCCGTTCATCATAAACAGGTGGAGTTACAGAGCCATCCGGATCGTGCTCATGGGACTCAAGAAGTCGCAGGGGGAGAAGATGGCCGCGTCTCGGCACGCGAAGACATGGCCGCCGTATATAAAGCAACTGGACGGAACCGACGAAGCAAGAGGCAAGGAGGACTATCTCAGCAGGAACGTCAAGGCTGGGATACTCAAGCAGTCAGAGGGATATGCCCACGACCTTGTCGATTACGCCATGGACACACTCGGAGGCTCTCTGCCCGGTGAGTCTGTCACGATCCAGACGCGTTCGACGCCTCTCGGGCTTTGGAGGTTCCAGCACAGATCTCTTCAGATACTCGCGTACTGGGCTGCCAAGGTCAAGGCAACCAGGAATGCGTATGAGGCGTGGCAGATTTTCCACGAGCCTCCGCTGGCTGGTGTGAAACCAGACTTTCAGGTCTACGCAGAAATGTTCTCCAAGCTGTTCGCTGCCGAGATTGACGACCGGTCGTCGCTTCTTCCAGGCGACGCCAAGGAGACCTACCCGCCTCACCTGGCCAACTTGACGGAGTTCGAACGTGAGCGTGTCAGACCATGCTCAGCAGAGGAGCTCTACGAAAGAATGCTGCGTAGTGGCCAGAGGCCAGTCCACCATTGCCTTAGTATACTCATCCGCAATGCTCCGTCGTTGGAAAGGGCTGCTCAGTATCTCCGCGATAGCCCTTTGGACAGAGACGCTGTAAAGAATTTGACAAACAGCTCAACCTCGATTTATCAGCATCTGGAGCGGATCCCCATTCCCATCTTCGGCTCATATGTCGCCCTCCTTTGCTCCCAGCAACGCCGGCGGCGGTGGGTTCCCGACCCCAAGCATCTGCCGCAACCCGAGGTTCTCAAGAACTACGACCATCTCAACCGCGCCATCAAACTGGTGTGTGCTCGTCTGGGACCAAGACGAAAGCCAGCAATGTCTCCGTGGCACACCGTGATGAGGGCGTTAGCAGCCGATAAGCTAGTTATGCGACCATACCTGAGTTGGGCGGAGGACGATGTGGATGCTCTCAAGACGATGATGCAACTCTACAATGTCTACCACACAAGCCAAGGCCTCCACCCTGTCCCGTTCGACTGCCTCTGCCGCTGTATCCTCAAGGTCTTGCGAGACGACTTGCCGACTCGACTTAAAGATGGAACCGCCGTGCGGCAGACCCTCAAGCGCCAACACCTGGCGATGGAGGCGAGATACCACACAGGCCTGGCCCTCGACATGGTCAAATGCGCCTTCGCCGAACTCACCGCGCCTGTGCAGCCCCCCCGCGACAGCAGGCTGGGCAAAGACGCGCTGCCGCCGCTGTACCATGAGCTGAGTGCGGCGCATATCCGCACGTACCTCGAAGTGCTTACCAAATTCGGCGACACAGACGAGGGCGTGCGGGTGGTGGAGTGGGTGCTCGCGTCATGGGACCGCAGCGGTGTGCTTGAGAACGCGCGGGACCCGGGCCACAAGCAGTGGGCGATGCTACGGGAGGCGTTTGTGTGCTTCCGGGCGTTCGTGGAGGCGAATGATGTCGATGCGGAGACGGTCAGGCGGATTGAGAAGCGGTTTGCGGAGTTGGAGGGCAGCGGGGCCACGTGGGCGTGGCCGAAGTCTGAGGATGTGGAGGAGTATCGTAAGTATAAGGAGGAGAAGGATAGAGAGCCGGAGTTGGTGTAGATGGGATGGATTTGTGTTGATGGTGTGGGTCTCAAAATGCGGATTCTATACAAGATACCCTGTTCTGAGATGTATTGTACAATCGAGATGCGCCGTGCTGGCCGCCGAGATGGGTTCTCAGACTCGCCTCGAGTCTTTTGACCTCACCACCTCACCCCAAAATCACCAGATACCACTGCTAAATTAGCTAGGATGAAGGTCCATGGCCTCGAAGACCGAGAACGGAAGGGGGTGGCCGTGGTGGCCGTGGTGGCCGTGGTGGCCGTGGTGGCCGGTGCCACCTGTCGAACCGGACTGCTGCTATTTGATTGGCGGATGGCTGACGCTGACCGCGACCCCACTCGAGGTACCATAGTAAACTTTTCGCAGCCGCAAGCGCGGTTCGCGAGATTTCGCGTCTTTTGCTCTTCTTATGCTGCGCGACGACGACGCGGAACTTCACACCTGTCGCACGAACCACAGCACTTGCCTTTTTTATGTGAATTTGGTCCTTGACACGGTTGTAGACGCTAGTTGGATCTTCTACAATTTTCTCTTTGCTGAAGAGGGCGTTTGGGAAATTACAGGGGGGGGGGAGGCTACACCTGGCCTCATCTAGCGGTGGGACCAATTACCTGCAGGTATGGGATCGCCTGCGCACTGAATCTCGAGGATATAGGTGAGAAAGCATCTCGGATCGACGCGGAAAGGGTGGAAACAGTGTCTGATGTAAATTATGCAGGTGCTTCTCTGGTGTTCTGCCCAGTTGTACTCGGCCTTTTCTCAGGGCCAAGCACCAGCTTGATTCATCCTGCAAGTTCCACAACACAGCATCTTGCTTCACACTTGCTGCTTCACACTTGCTGCTTCACTCTCGCTGCTCCTGGGCTCACCCACTGGGTTTTTTTCACCCAGCATGAGCCGAGGTCAGGCGCACCGACTCAACAATGGATATGGATGCTCTGGTCGTCAGTGACCTCCTGCCTGATGTGGTAGATCAGACCCTCACACCTGGTCAGGCAGCGTCTCTGGCCGAGGATACCGCGGCTGCCATCGACGAGGCCGCACTGGAGGACGATGAAGATGAAGCGAATGACCAAGCACTCACTCCCGCCAAGGGAAGGAGGCCCGCATCGCAACGAAAGCTTCGGAAGATTGTCGTCAGCCTGCCAACGTCTACTCTCGTCCATCCACGCTCTCTTTTCGCGGGCTTCGTGCCTCCTGCACCGCTAACCACCGAGAAGCAGGCAGTAGAAAGCCTCCTGCGAGCCGATCCATCACAGAAAGATGGGGACTTCATCGAGTTCGAGCTGGAGGATTTCTCCTGCTACGTCCAAGCGTATACCATGCCCTTCGAGCTGCGCGCCCTTCACAATTGGGCCACCAAAACAGGCGCAGAGCACTTTTACTTCGACGGCACCCTACGAGTCGGTGACACATGCTATTATGTCCACAAAGTCAGGTTTGATGAGATCCCACTCGGCAACTACGGTACACAGTTTTCCACCGTGGACGACCAGCTATGGATCCGTTCAGAGCTCAGCCAGAAGGCGAAGAAGCCCATATATTACCAGCTGAAGAACCCAGCGATCGAGTACGTCAGATTCCACAACGCGTTCCTATGGGTGGCCGACCTTGCCAAGCACGTGGTCGATTTCTGCGAGCACCAAATCGAGAATGAGCGGAACGTATCCATCCACCATTTCAAGGAGGACTTTGCCAAATGGTTGAAAAGCATCCACAAGAAAGACCCCGCCTTCTTAAAGTGGTACAACCAGCGAGGGAGTGACGACTTCCGCCAATCGTTAGTCGCAAACCACCCTTTCATCCGCAAGGAGGTTTTTGGCATGTTGAGGGCAGGAAGCTTCAAGCGTCTGCATCTCTTCCAAGAGATCGCTGCGCCGTTCAAGTTGTATAAACGCGTTGGATATGGGTATGAGCAGAAGAAGACTACCATGCCTCACACCATCGTTACCCCCTACATTTATGACTGCTTCTCTCATATGGGACTAGGGCAACTGCTAAAGCCGGTGGTGCCGTCTGTGAGCACGGACGAGGCAACCAAGCTGTCCTGGCCGAAATACACTTCGAAGCACCTCCGCTTCATCCGCACGCGGGCTGTTTTCAAAAGTCGAAGGGCCATGATTGATAGCATCAAACCGGGCGACCTCGTTTCAACGCCACCAGATGAGAAACCATCCGGGACGAGATGGAGGACGGAGCGACCGGACAAAAAGTGGTTTGGTCTCGTTCAGAAGGTCCATAAGACAAAGTTAGGGCAGCGAAAGTTCGACGTCACCTGGCTATACCAACCCGATGATACTCCATGCTGCACGGCAAAGTATCCTTGGGCAAATGAGCTGTTTTTGAGCAATCACTGCACTTGCTCTCAAGGTATGACGGCCAAGGTTGGAGAAGATGAGATTCTCAACGTGCATTCCGTTGAGTGGTTTGGAACTCCCAGGACCGAGGCCGAATTCTTCGTGCGGCAGACGTACACCACGGAAGAACGACGATTCGTCACCCTCGAAAAGCGCCACCTCCAGTGTGACCACGACGAGGAGCCGAAGCCCGAGTACAACGTCGGGGACACCTTGCTCGTTTTGACCCCTGGGAACCAGCACCCGGACCTCGAGCCCTTCGAGCTGCTCGAGTACATGGACGGAAACAGAACTGTCCGCTTGCGACGACTAAGGAGGCGGAGGGAGTTCGACAGCCATTGTGCACCCAACGAGCTGGTATACACCAGCGAGGAAGTCTTTTGGTCGGCTGATGAGATCGCTTCACGGTGTATCGTCCGCTTTTACGCCTCTGGCGAATCGATCCCTGCACCTTACAACCGGAACGGTGCTGGCAACGCTTTCATTATCACTCACCGACTTCTTGGCGACGGGACTCTTGTGCCTTTGGGACCATCAGACCGGCCACATCTGCGTCAAGGATTTGATCCCAAGAAGCGACAGAAGAAGCTGCGTGCCTTGGATCTATTCTGCGGGTGCGGCAACTTCGGCCGTGGCGTCGAAGAAGGGGGAGCCGTCGAGGCGAAATGGGCGAACGACATCAAAGATGTTGCGATACACACCTATATGGCCAACGCAGACCCTCGCTCCGTACACCCTTTCCTTGGGTCTATAGACGACCTGCTTCAACAAGCTATGGAAGGGAAGTTTAGCGACTCGGTCCCACGGCCTGGCGACGTAGACGTTGTGCTGGGCGGAAGTCCTTGTCAGGGGTTCTGTAACCTGACGCAGGACAAGATGACGCCGCAGCAAATCAAGAACCGATCTCTAGTCGCCTCGTTTGCTTCATGTATCGACTACTGGCGACCGCGATGGGGCATGCTCGAGAACGTCAGGACCATCGTACAGAGCTCCACAAAACGCAGAGACACACAGGACTTCTTCTCCCAGCTGATTTGCGCGCTGATTGGCATGGGCTATCAGGCACAGATCATCCTGGGCGATGCTTGGTCCCACGGCTCCCCCCAGCGCCGTGTCCGTGCCTTTCTCTACTTTGCGGCACCCGGTGTCCGTCTTCCTAAGCCGCCGTACCCGTCGCACTCGAGTCCCCACTACCTTTCCACCGGTAGCCTGGGCAGAATGACCAACGGCGAGCCCTACGTCGAGCGTCTCGTCATGCCCACCGCCTTCGATTACGTCACCGCCGGCGAGGCCACGGCCGACCTCCCCGACATCTACGACTCCAAGCCCGACACCTGCATCCCCTTCCCCGACCACCGGCTCTCCGTCCCCATCTTCTCGGGCGACCAGACGTCCCGCAAAGATGGCGAGGGCAAGAACCGCCGCACCCAGGTCCTCAACCTGCCGATCGCTCCCTACGGGGTCAACTTCAGCCAGGCCTGGTACCTGCCGCGCACCCCCGAGGGCGACGCCGACATGTTCGAGCATGAGCGCGACGCCTTCCCCAGCGCGCGGGTGGGCAGGTGCCGGGAGAACTCCAAGGGCTGGGGCCGCGTGCACCCGCGCGGGCTGTTCGCCACCATCACCACGTTCTGCCACCAGACAGACGCGCGCGTCGGCGGCGGCTACACGCACTGGGAGCAGCCGCGCCCCGTGAGCATCATGGAGGTGCGCCGCGCGCAGGGAATCCCCGACGGTGAGGTGCTGCTGGGGTCGGTCACGGAGCAGTGGGCGATGGTGGGCAACGGCGTCGCCAGGGGCATTAGCATGGCCCTGGGGCTGAGCCTGCGGGAGGCGTGGCGGGGCACGCTGTACGAGGACGGGAGCGAGGTCCCCGGGGAGCTGCCCGTCGGCGTTGCTGAGCAGAACGAGGAAAAGGAGGGTAGCGACCGCCTCGATCTTCTTTTCCCCCCCTCCTTGGCGGCGCACGAGGAACAAGGCCGCGCCGGAGACGAGACCGACGACGACGACGAGAGCGCTATCCGTCCTGCCCCGACATTGACCAACGGCATCCTCCCCGCCAACCACTCCCGGAGCACCTCGCACACCACCACCACCACCACTACTATCACCAACACCACCCTAGCCGCCTCCCCACCACCGCCGCGGCCCGTCGAGAATGGCGGGTTCCGCTTCTCGTCCGCGACGCCCGCCACCAGCCTGACTGACACGCCTGGCGACGCGCCAAGCCTGCCCGCCAGGAAGCGCTCGCTGTCGCAGCTGCTGGCGGAGGGGCGGGTGTCGTTCAGCAAGCGGCCTCGTCTGGCGGCCCAGGTCCTCGACGTCGACGAGGAGGAGGAGAAAGTGGAAGACGATGACGAGGAGGCGCCGTTGGTGGCTTCGGAATGGGCGGTTGCACATCCCCCTGTGCAGGACCCGGATCTGCCGCCGTCGGTTGGTGGCTTGACTGTGGTGAGGATGTCGTCTGTGGAGTTGCTGGAAG
>MUZH01003343.1:0-12270 GCA_003012965.1 Juglanconis oblonga
CCCCCCTCCCCCCGCCCCCCAAGACTCCTTGCGCCTTTTTCTTCGCGTTTCCAGATCCAGATCCATCTCCAGCACCCACGCCAGCCATCATCACCGGTAGCCCCCTTGCGCGTTGTACTTCTTATACTCGCTCATCCACACATCGCGCAAGTTGCCCACCCAGGCGGCCACCCAGTTCCCCAGCACCACCAGATCGCGAACCGTCTGCTCGGGCCCGCGCTGGAACACGAACGCGACGCCGGCGACGACGGCGGCCCAGAACATGAGCCGGAAGATCAGGCCCGTGACCCAGACGAGCACGCGGCGGATCCAGGCCAGCACCTGGATGCAGAGCAGGAAGACGAGCACGATGAAGAAGAGGATGACGATGTCCGGGCTGTTGGTGAGGAGGGCGTTGAGGCGCGTCAGCAGCGGGTTCATGACGGGCGCCATGATGGCCAGCAGCTGGTGCTTGAGGACGTGGAGCGACGACGAGGGCGAGAAGAGGTGCGTGTTGAGCAGGCGGAGGGTGTTCGCGGAAAAGAGCGCTGGCGGATGGGCGGATGGGCACGTGTTAGTAAGAGTAAATTGGGCATTTGCGCTTCGACGAGGGGCCCAGGGGGCAGGCGTGAGAGTCACGCACCTTCTCTCAAGTAATTGAAATTCTGCATCAGAGTATCAACCGGATCTTGCCCATCGTCCATGGTGTATGCAGTAGCTGGGCCTCGTGTCCTCTGCAAGTGTTTATGTCGGTCGGCGAATGGCAATCTGGTCCTCCCCTAAATTCTTTGTTCCGGATATGGGTGGGTATTCGTCGTCGGGAAGCACACACAAAGGCCTCCTCCGAGGGATCAAAGAAGCAGTTGGCTATTGTGACCTCGTCGGTGGGAAGCAGTTGAGACCTCAGTCAGCTGAATTGGCAAAAATCTGTCGTGGAAAGCCAGGGTTCGATGTACGGTGAGTTGTTGTCCCCTGGCTTACCTGGTACGCTTCGTCGCGGGGTCCAGAATCAGACGTCCACTTTCCCATCTTTGCAGGGGGGGGGGGGCGCGTTCAGGAGATGGGCGCACGGGCCACCTGCAAGTACCCAGGTACCCAGGTACCCAGGCATCCCAGAATTGATTATGATGGAAGCCCAGTAAAATGCACATTTCAGAATGATTGCACAGGCTGGAAGAGTGCTTGTTGTCTTTGCACGGAATTATCATTGAATCATTAGTTCTATCTTCTCCTATCTAGAAGTCGTCGATACAATCGTTAAAGGTTTATCTCAAGGGTTTGCTGAACAAAACAAATACAAGAATTCACCCTGATATTTTTGAAAGACATGGAAAAGAAAAAGGGTATCAAAGCCGCCTACATAGTTGGCTGGGTAAAAACCTCTCACAGGCCGTCCACCTGTCCGCCCTCCAAAATTAATCCTCCAGGCCCCGGTCCTCGCTGTTTCCCAATCAAATATCGAGGTAAGCGAAGAAAAGAAAACATAGGGGAGAGAAGGAAATAGAAACTGGGGGGGGGGGGTGTGGTTGAAAAATAGTAGCGATGCCAAAGGTCGCGTATGAAGAGCAATAGACCTGACTTGTACCGTGTAAGAATAGGGTTTCCGAAGGCGTTAGCCAATGACAAGGACAAGAAATGTAAACGTCTTCGTAGCCGAGCTGTAACTCCCGGAATCGAAGCCGCAGTGCGTCAAAAATGATGATGAGCAATGAGACAGACATCCCGCATCTTGAGCCAGTTCCATCACACCGAATCGAAGCCCTCCAGAATCCTTCTGGCGGCATCGATGCGGCGTCTGTACATCCAAGCCTCCGAGCTCGCCCGGTTGCTCTCCGTCAAGCCGAGGACACACCGGCCAAGACTTGCCACGAGTCTCTCCACCAAAAACTGGTCGTCTCGAGGTAGAGTCTCCATCACGGCTGTGGTGCCATTCTTTTCGATGAGACTCGTCGCGCTGCTCGTACTGTGCAGGCTGATGCTGTGCTTGTGTTCCCCGTTGATTGTGCTGCCGTTTTGCGATCCCCGAGCGCTGAACAGAACCGTAGGGCTCGTCCTGGTATCCGTGTCCCAGGAGCGGCCCTCTGACGTGAGTATACCGCTGCTATCGCTACACTTGCTACTGCCCCTCTTCACCAGCGGGAAGCTGCGGGTTGTGCCGGTCGATTCGAACGATGAGACTGAAGGCGCGTGTGGTCGTGTCGCTGCTGTCGAACTCATCGGCCGGCGGACTGTTGAGTACAAGCCATCTAGACGTGTGCTCCCTTGCCCTGGCGAGGAAACAGTATACAATGGGGAGCCGACACCTGCAAAGGTAGCGCGTTTTGCCGTCGGAGGTGTTTCTGGCCTCTCGAAGGCATCGTAATTTGTGTGGAGCACGGGGAAGACCTCTTGCTGGACCTGATCTGCCACCTCTTCATTCTTGTCCTCAACGGCCTGCTCAACCTCCTCCTGCTTGTTGAGGTCCAGGCTCACGTGACGACTGGATAGGCCTTCTTCAGCGGTCGTAAAAGTATCCACGGTCGAGATGGACGTCACACTGCCACGTCGTATCATGGTAGGTGGTTTCTCCTCAACAGTTTCCTCTGTCTCAGCGACAGGTCCTCTCGTAGTTTCCACCGAGTCCTCCGAGTCCTCCGAGGTGAAGCTGGCATCACTCACCCGACGCGCCAGTCTCTGACTGATGGTTCCCATGGCGCTGTGGAGGAAGAAGTGTTCGTAATCAAAGGCGTCTTCCCGGTCTTCGTGGGAGACGTGGTTCTGCACAGATTCGTGGTAAATCGAGTCACCACCTTCGCTCACCACATCGCCTGCGTCGGCCGCCTCCTCAAACTCAGACCTCACCACTTCGACCATCACCCCATCCTCTTCTGCATCACCATTCTCAGTGAGCATGTCCTCCTTGTCATCTTCAGCCTCCCCCCCGGTTTCGTACTGGAATGGATCCGGGCTGAGTTGTTCGAGCCGATCGGCTTCCTCAGCGTGTAGTTCTTCCAGATCTCCTTGAGCGTCGACGGGTGACACTTCCTCAAGGGCAACCTGATTCTGAGCGCCAAAGTGTCCATCCCGGAGACTGTCTTCGCCAGTAGTATCGCGGCTCCAAGAAGGTATCTCCATTTCTTTGATCTGAGGTGTCGGTTCGGGGTCCTCGGCTGTGCTCGTATACCATTGGTTGGACTTGGCATGTGTGAAGGGGTTTGCGGTTCGCAGGTTTTGTAAACTCCTCCTTTTGAGGCTGTCTGCACGTGCCTGCTCCCGCAGACTGGAGATCTTCCCTTTCAAATCCTTCACTTGGTCTTTGATGTCCCTCATGTGCGACGTAGAAGCGGATCGCAAGAGCACTTTATCGACGGGCAGCCCAAACGTCGGGCTCGTGAGGGACGTGTATCCGTTCGGGGTGGTGAGTTCGGATCGGCTCGAAGGGTGCGACACGCCGTCTTCTCCCAGAGGTTCCAAAAAGGCATCGCACATTATATATGACGCTCTCTGGCGGGTATACTGTCCATTCAAATGATCCGCACTCTTAGAAATGGACAGACTATGGGGCCGTTGGCCAGGAGAGATGTCAAGGACAGTTGATGATCTCTGTGGGTAGACTTTTATTGGGATACCAATCCGCAGCGCATTCTCACTTCCCATCCTGTTGTGTCCAGATGCCGGAGATAACTGTCCCGCGGTGGACAAGATGAGAGCTGTCGATGCTCTGGTGATCGGTGGCGAAGGACTGGAGGCAGGCGATCCGGAGGAAGAGGACGTAACGAGCAGCGAGCTCCGAGCTCTTGTGAGATTGTCCTCCATGTGCTTAAGACGGGTGTATTAGCATCGCAAACCACCAGTACTGGAGACAAACGCTCGCATACTCACCGTGAGTCTTTTCTTGGCATTAGCAAGAATTTGTTCGGCCCTCCTGCTCAGCTGCGCCGTGGTATATTTCTGCGCAATGCCGCGCTGGTTCAGTGGAGTGGGAAGGACGGGCGGGCCGTCTACCAGGGACGTATCGTCCATGTAGGAACTAGCCAGGCTTTCCTCATCGTCTCCCTGAAATACGCTGTCTCCAACACTGACGGTATCGTCGAAGTCTGCGAATAAGGCAGCTTTGGTAGCCTGGTGGTCATGGTCGGTAATGGTGCTGTTGCTATCGGTGGAGGAGCGCCGCTCTCTCTGAGCGGCCTTTGCCCGCTTTTTTACGCCGCCAGGATTGCTACCTTTCCCTACGGTGGGGGAAGAGCGCAAAGCGGCATCTCCTTCGCTGTCGTCCACGTTCCATCCGGGAGAGAGCGTTGCCGTTGCGCCATATCGGTGGCGAGGCGGCGAGGTCTTGCCCGGTGTACTCTCGGCTTCGGTGACTTCGCCAATGTCCGAAAGCATGGTCCCGTTGCCGTATATGATGGGGGTGCTCGGGTTGACATTGACGTTAGCGTCTGTGTACCCGTTATATTGGTGCACTTGTAGATCGTAAGTGGTATCCTGCTGCTTGACCGGTGACTGGCCCGCATGTGCATCTCTCCACGCCATCAAGGGCGACTGCATCGAATCGCCGAGGCCGACGGGCGAGGGCGAGCGATCGTAGTCGGGCAGAATCAAGTCCGGGTTCGTCAGGGTCGGCGATGCGGGCAGCGATGGATGGGAGTGAGGTGCCGAGGCACCAAAGGGCCCGGCTGAGTCCATGGTCGTCATGTTGGGCGTCTGCGTGTAGGATCGCCCTTGGAGGAGGCCTTGCAGAAGCTAAAGCGCATGCAGGACTGAAGTCAAAATGAAGGAGGCCGAGAGGAATACAGGCCACTGGGGCCCCTGCCTCTGGGAGTATTTTCCGTCTCCCGTGGCCAAGCAATGCTGTGTATTTCCAAGACAATGGGCAAGGAAAAAGAGCATCAGTGATACCAGTGGCCGCGGGTCTCTTGTGTTGGAAAGGACTGAGCGCGGAGGAGGTCGCTCCTGATGACCAGAGCACCGGCGGGCCAAAGGCGAGGTAGGTGATGCGCGGTCAGGATTCGAAGAGGATCTGGTCGCATGGCATACACATATGCGCCTCCAGACGAGAGGGAAGAGGGAAGAGGGAAGAGGGAAGAGGGAAGAGGCGGAGTTTCTCTGTGTTGGATAGAACCTCAACAACGACTGTCAAGGCGTCATACCGATGTTGGCGACAGCCAAGAAGGGCGCTGGTCGGATGATGCCCAGGTAAGCACTGAGGGCTGGAGCTTGTGGGAGTGGACGAAAACGTTGAAGAAACCGGGATGGTGCAGGACGGACGCTCGCTCGCTCGCTCGCTCTTGCCGGACGAACCTGGGCTGAGGAGGTTGAGACGGCCGCGGAGGTTAGTTTCCGAGGAAGAGGACGGATCCGGCGATGGCTTCGAATGGTGTCTCGATGCCCAAGCCGACGGGGGCGTGCCGTGTGTGTATAGCGTATAGCGTTGGGCGGATGGCGGATAGCGTATAGCGTATAGCGTATCGCGAATGGCGTATCGCGAATGGCTAGTGTTTGGAAGCGAGCGGACAGGCGAGGAAAGGATAAGTCTGAAAGACGCAAGAAAAGATTGGTGGTGGTCTAAGGCCTGACGAAAGACGGGATGCGACTTTCCTAAGATTGATGTCCGTCCGGTGGAGGCATCCAGTATGCTCAGCAGGGGTCGGGGAAGAGCGATCAGGGGTCCAAGGTCCCACCATCAGCCTAAAGAAGAGATGCAGAAAATGGAACCTCGTCCTTCCCCATACAGGCCCAATCAGGCCCATACAGGCCCATACAGGCCCATACTAGTAGGAGGATTAGTGTGCTTCCCAGACTACCTAGGTACTTCCCAGACTACTTCCCAGCATGCTCATCAAGTTTTCCGTCCTCAGAAGACCAGGCCGAGAAAGATGTGCTTCGGCCAGAGGAGAAATATTTCTCGCACTTCCCAACAGACCTATCCACTCCCCCCCCCCCGCACTTGACAGAAACAGGAAGGAAGGGAGATAATGAAATTGTGTGTCTCTGCACGCGAGCGTTGGGCTGCATCAGCATCAGCATGGGCCATGGCCGTACCTGAGCACGCGATGCCGCCTACCTGCCAACTTGCCAACCTGCCAACCCGCCAACCCGCCAACCCGCCAACCTGCCAACCTGGGTCCCATAGCAAATGCAGTCCTGTACAACCTTGAAGTACAGCACGAGGCCCTTCATGCGTCTGTGGTGTATTTCCCTCCTCGGCACAAGAAACGACGGCCAAGACATGCTACTATGTACTGGACGTGATTCCTTTCTCGGCCCTGGCCGGGAAGGGTGATAGAAACATCTCGTGCTCCAGACGCAGATGAGATGAGACCCACCCGCTGCCCTGTGGATCCAGATACCTGCAGCAACATGACGATGAAGTTACTTGACTGGACCTCCTTCCAGAGATTGCAGCCCGCGCTATATCGTATTTTGGAACTGCCGTACCGTCGGACTTATCCGGGAACCCGCGGTTTCCTGTGCGACGATGCCCAGTGACATTCCAGAATCTAGACTCCTTGACGCCCGGAAACAGCTTTTGGCAGCCCGTTCATGCCCTAGATTGGAAATCCGTTTTGTCATGCATGCAAATCCAGGGGGCCCCTGAAGGCTGAGCAACCGCAACGCTGAAGGTCGATGGTACCCATGAAACATTGGCCGCCAAGCTGAACCACTGTACTGTTTCCTGCATAGTACCTAGCACTCCAACATCATTGGGGGGGGGGGGGTTATTTTTTATTTTTTAATCGGTACCTGCGTTGGCCGGTCCCCATGTCCGAGACACAAGAAACAATAATCCGTCAAGTGATCGGTCACTTCCCAATCCGCCGACCAGCGAGCCTTGTGTGGGAGAATGTGCTTAAGGTATGCTAAGCCCGGGGCCTCCCTTGTCCTATGACTTAGATACCTATAAAAGGCCACCGATTCGAGTCTCCGGAGGCACAATCGCTTCGAGAAGAAAAAGGAAGAGGAAAAAGGCCACTGCCTCGGATGAAATTGCTTCACTCAACATGCTGAGTTTTCTAGATCGGCCCAACCTTATATGCTTGAAGGACCATACAGAAGGCTTCCTCCTTCACCTCGCCATAAAAACGACACCCTACAGGTCTGATCTACCTGTGATAGCGATATCGAAATCCAATGAGAAACATGACATGCACGATCACGATCACATCTTTTTGACGTCGGGAGGAATACGCTCAGACCGGACGGCCCGAAGGAGGGGGGGGGGGTTTGCACAATACGTAGAAGCGATTGTGATGCTGGCATGCTCCCGGGAGGGAGAGAGACAGCACAGTGCATCCTTGTATCAACCACATTCTTTGGGAGGTGCAAGCGAGGAAGCCAAAAAGAAAGAGAAAGTAGCATAGCCATGTCCACCGTCCAAAGTGCCGAACCGCTCCCGAGCTGGGAACGGCCCGCCGAGCAAAATGGGAGACCCGAGACCCACCACTGTGGTAAATGCAGGGGCTGCTATTCTTATCGATAAGCCCCCCCCGGGGCCCAGGCCAGAAATTTTGGCGGCGCATTCCAGTCCGGAAGTCGACCTCCCTCACGACTTCAAATCACCACCATCAACATCCAGACGAAACCCCCAACCAAGATGTTGCGACAAATGTAAGTAACATGTCATATCATACACACAGCGGACCCTGACAGACTATCCAGAAAACCCCGCAACGCCCGCTCCAAGCGCGCCCTCGAGAAGCGCGCCCCCAAAGCCATCGAGAACCCCAAGACCGTCCTCTTCCTGCGCGGCACCACCTGCTCCCAAGTCACCCAGGACGCCATCAACGACCTCTGCGCTCTGCGCCAGCCGCTCGCCAAGAAGTTCACAAAGAAGAACGCCATCCACCCTTTCGAGGACGCCTCCTCCCTGGAATTCTTCGCCGAGAAGAACGATGCCTCCTTCCTGGTGTTCGGCAGCTCCAGCAAGAAGCGCCCGCACTGTCTGACCTTCGCCCGGACCTTCGGCTACAAGCTGCTGGACATGCTGGAGCTGTATCTCGACGCCGACAGTTTCCGCCGCCTGACGCAGTTCAAGGGGAAGAAGCCTGCCGTGGGGCTGCGGCCCATGGTGGTCTTTGCCGGCACCGCGTGGGAGAGCACCGTGCAGAATGAGTACACGGTCGCCAAGAGCATGCTGACCGATTTCTTCTGCGGGGAGCGTACCGCCGACAAGATTGATGTCGAGGGCTTGCAGTATGTGGTGGTCCTAACCGCCGAGGACGGCGCCGAGACGTTGAGCGACGGCGCAAAGCCGGCGATACATTTGCGGGTCTATCTGATCCGGACCAAGAGGAGTGGGCAACGGTTGCCGAGGGTGGAGGTGAGTCATGTTCCCTCTCAGAGGACTCAACACCATTGGTATGCGTATGTATATACACTGACACGCACTCTTTGTTTTTTGTTTTGTTTTTTTTAGGTCGAAGAAATGGGTCCCCGCATGGACTTCCGCGTCGGCCGCCTCCATGAGCCCGAGGAGGCTATGCTGAAGGAGGCCCTCAAGAAGGCCAGGGGCACTGAGGAGAAGACCAAGAAGAATGTCTCCATGGACGTCATGGGCGACAAGATTGGCCGCATCCACCTGGGCAAGCTGGACCTGACCGACCTGCAGACCAGGAAGATGAAGGGTCTGAAGAGGAGCCGGGGCGAAGACGTGGATGTGGAGGACAAGGAGGATGACGGAGACTCCATCGGTGACGAGGTGCCCAATAAGCGGAGGAAGTAGGTGCTTCGTCTTCGCTGAGGGTTGAAAGCGGGCATGCACGAACAATGGCATTCATCGGTGTATGGCGTTGGACGGTTCACAAGAGGGATGCCTCCGGCGGTCTAGGTAGTAGCGGCGTCTACTCAAAAATACATTGGCTCATTTGGCACGACATGAGATGTGAATACTTTTTTTTATTCCCCCTAAAACAAGAAAAGCAAGTAGAAAAAAGAGGGAGAAAAAAAAAAGGACAGGTGTATGCATCATCAGCACCACCAACCAATTTCTCTATCTATTGACATACAATTCGTTGCTGGACGTATCAACCAAACCACGTCTTGTACAAGTACAGGCCAGACAATAAGTCCAAGTCGCCCACCTAATGCTCAACCTTCTCAACTCCGTCCTGGCCGTCCCCATTCCCAGGGTTCCTGCGCCGTACCGTCCGAATTCGAGGCAGACAACATGACAGTTCAATCCGTGCTGTTGCCTCTGGGGTATCTTATAATGCCGCTCATCCTGGTCCACGCGCAAGTCGCTTCTACCGTAGTAGCGTATCTGGTGTCTTCCGTGATCCTGCTTGATCTTCTTGCCAGCTTGGATGAGGCATATATCGAGGAGTGAAAACGGCCCTGTTCCTCTTTTCGAGAGGTGTTTCTAGTTGTGGAGACCATATCCCATCTACCGAGTCTAATGTCTAGCCCTTCAAGGTTCCTGCTGCCCTAACTAGGGTGTTGAGCCTCGCCAAGGACTGGGCACGACTGCTAGGGCATTATCGAGCGCGGCGCATAACGCCAGGACGCGCAATAACTATCGCCTTACAGTAGCCCTCCCCCCTCCCCAGCTTCATCTTTCCATGTGTCGGCGAACTCCCCCGAGGTATGGCGCCGACGCCTCGTTCCACAGGTTTGTTGGACGCCATTGTTTAGCGAACCAATCCCTCGAAGTTGCAGTAAAAACCCCGGAAGGTAAGCAAACGAGGGTCGTTTGGTAGGAGTAGCAACCTCTGGCGAAGTGGGAGCCTTTGAGAGAGAACACCGTGAGCTGGCGATCAGACGTTTTCTTGTACAAAAAAGCGGAGGAGCTCACGTGTTGTTGGGGGGCGGCGGCAGAGGGGAGCCTGGGTTGATTAGGTCGGAGAGCATGTCGATGTGGTTCGTGAACTTGACCTCCCCCATTTGCTCGCCGTCATTCTCCAAGTTCCATGTCGAGCCCCATACCTCGACCGGAATGAATTGTTGTCCGCTTTGGCCCGCGTCGTAGAGGGCGATCCGCACCGCCCACTCCAGATGTGGCCACCACTTCTTCTCGATATCAGGGCCGAAGTAGTCCGAGTTGAACAGCGAGACGATTCCCAACACCTCCCTTCGAGCCATGCCTTGTAGCCACCAGACGTGATCGAGGACTTTGAGTAGGGCAAAGAAGGACGCTAAGATGGCCAGAGCACGCGGTCGTCGCTCCTCGATCAGCTCCACGAACCGTTTGGACACGGTCGCCGGAAACGCAAGCGCTCCCTTGCCTGGTCTCGCGTGAGCCCAGTTCAAGGTGGCCACCGCGTGCTGGTAGGCCTGACGTGTGCTCGTCACCAAATCCGTTCCACTTGTTCCAGAGCCAGTACCGCCCGGTGGGGATCCATGGTCAGCTATTGCTAATGGATCCAGTGCCGTAAGCTCATCCTGCAGGCCGTCCAACAGATGACCGAAGAAGCCTTCTGAGGCACGACTGAAATTCAAGTGCAAGACGGGCTGGGCATCGATGATGGAGAGGATCACGTCGCTCTGTTTCAACCAGGGCCATGATGCTGCCACCACGGTCTTGACGCCCTGGAAGGAGTGGAACCAGGTTAACGGAGGCTGGTAGTGACCACCGAATGCAGGGCCTTCTACTCCTGGAAAGACGTTGCCGATGGCAAAATGGCTCTCGTCCTTGGTGAAGATACGCGAAGCGGTGCTCTGGAAGGCGATCAGAGTGGACGTGAGAAACAGGGTTGCCGCGTTCCCAGCATCGATACCGGTTGCCAAACTACCAGTGTACGCGTTCAGACACGAGGCCATGTAGGCGTGGCTTGCGCGGACAATTTCCTTGTCATTGGGACAGAAACTCCTGATATGTAGTGCGGCTACGGCGAGGATGGCGTCCATCAGGTGCTGGTTACCCGCGAAGGCGAGGTCGGGTACAGAGACACCCCATAGCTCCTGGATCTCCGGGGCAGTGATGGAGAGTGTTTTGTGGGTGAACTTGGTATACTGGTGCATGAGACGGAGCTCCGTCAAGCGACCCACTGGCTGTGAGCCGCCGCTTGGTATGAGGGTTCCTGGTTGGCGATACAGCGGCAGGGTATGGGGAGAGGTAGCTTGTGGGGTTGGCGGCGCAAAACTTGGCGGGCGAGAGTCGAAGCCAGCAGAAGGAAAGCCGGCGGATGATGGACTCGAGGCAGACTGCGTGGTCTGCAGTTCACGAATCACCTCCGGGTTCTCGAAATCGCACGGAACGCCGTGCCGCAAGCAGTTGCCACATCGAGGATGGACCTCATCGCACTGGAGGAGTACCGCGCATCAGTATGATAGGCCGAGTCGGGCGAGTTGTCGACTCGAACCGAGGCGGAGGACATTGAGACATGAATGACGATGCAGGTAGCATGGCAGACAGGCGTCCAACGTCCAGCCGCGGCCAGGCGACGACGAGGGAGGAATGCTTACCTTTATTTTTCGAGCCTTGCACCTTCTGCTACACCACCATGTTAGTTCCCGTGGTGGCACGACTTGGTCGATAAGGGACATAGGCGAATGTACTCACCAGCCGGCTCTCGATTTCTTGTGGGAACGTCGGGGTGGCATCGTTCTGGCTTTCGGAGGCTCTGTCGTTCTCTGAGGACGCCGTGCCGCGCCGTGCCGTGCCAAACCACACCAGACCAGTCTTGTTTGCAGGGGAAGTGTTTCCGTCACGCTACTACGCTACTGACAGAAGGGGCGCATCGCGAGGCTTGCATATCAGTGCATGGGATGGGGGATGTATCGAATGTATCCAATATCAGAGCGGGTGGTAGTGGTTCCTGGGAGTTGGGACTGGACGCTGCGGGTATGCTTGGCCTGCACACGATTGTCCACAATATGCAGCCTCCTTTGCGGCAGTCTACCCCAGGGGAAGTCAGGGCGGATAGAAGGACGGATTGTGTGTTGGAGTCAAGGGGGGCGAAACGAAGTTGATGGGGGTTCGAGGGCGGTGGTCTACTGCATGTTATGAGGAGAAGGCGTCCAGTAGCCGAGCCAAACACGACAGCCCCATGCGAATTGGCAGACGATCGTGGCCTAGTCCTCCTTGGGCCTGTCCGGTCTACTGGTCTGCCGGTCTGCCGGTCTGGTGCGCTCCAGCACCAGGTCCAAGCCCCACTCTGTGCGTGGTGCCGTAGCGAGGAGAAACCCAATGTGCTTGCATTGGCATTGACAACCATGGCCATGCCGTAGAGAAGGTCAGGGGTGCCTTTCGATCCCGAATTTCAGGATTGCCATCGGCCTTTGGCTAGACCCCGATTGGCCCGGGGCCCTTGACGGGCCGTGTACTATAAGTATGTACTATGCAGCAGGCATAAGGTGCAGCAGCAAGCCATGCTC
>MUZH01003344.1:0-12281 GCA_003012965.1 Juglanconis oblonga
GTTGGGAATAGCTGAGACAGGAGCTCACAGGCATCGCGGACGAGGGCGCGGGTGGTGAGGTTGGTCGGCACGGTCACTGTGCTGGTGTGTGCTGCCAGGGCACTTCTGCTGGCTCCACCCAGCTGGAGGAGGAGGAGGGGGAGAGATGGAGTCTTCATTGGTCAAGGTGCGTTCCCCTTCTGGTTCTCAAGGCAACTGGGAAAGTGTAGGTAGGAAGCCTGAGCTCGGTATTGGTGTACCTGTCCAGTCGGGCACTGCGAGGGGGGATCTAGTATGCCCTTTCACTCCTCCACGAGTAGTAAGTACCTGGGTAACATCAGGGCAAGATATCTATCTATCTGGCCAACAGAGGTGGCCAGAGCCCTCGCCATATATAGGTACTACCGTAACCGCGGTGAACATGTATCGTGATCTTCCCACCTTCGGTCCGCTGCGGGCCGGTAGCCGGTAGAGGCGCTTGTCGAGATGCGGAGAAAGATCCGGGGTTCACGATGGGAAAACTGGCTTGCATCCCTCGCTTCGGGGTATTTCGTGCCGTCGTTTAAAGGCAGTCTAACCGCCATGTTCTGATTGATGGTACCAATACTACGCCTGGTTCTTCTCTCTGGACTTGGCGTGGCAGGACATGGCTGTGGGCAGGCTCTATAGACCAAACTTGCTATCCATGTTAAGCACAGCACACAACAGTGGCAGCATAAGCACGGAAATCACACCCGCATCAAAATTCGTAAAGTAAACATGTCTGGGATTATATGGTGTTGCCCATGAATAGCGCTCTATGCTGCAGTGGTGAGTTTCACGATATTGGTCCATCTCTTTCCCATCCCGTCATTTGATTCTCTCCCTCCATTCCAGCTTGGTCTCGTCAAACCAGTGAAACATGACCACCAACCCAGTGGAATCTTTACACTGCAATCACAACAAGAACAAATCTCGAGGTCTTTTCCCTCGCCGTTGAATGCCACCATACCAACGCCCCCACAACAAGTTAAAACAATGTTCTTATCCATATAGACAGAGAAGTATGACAAGGAAAGGGATGGCTATGATTGAGCATGACAAAGTGGTAAAACAGAAAATATAAGGACAGTATGCCGAACGTATCACGATCATATATCAGCCGTGAGCATTTCTAACCTCGCACACATACCCTCCAAGCTGGCCAGTCTCCTTTGTACAGAGGCCATAGCCAAAACAGCGTTCTGCTCCTCTGCTGTTGCGTCCAGAAGGTCGTAGCGTGCCAGGAACTTCTCAGATTCAATACCGCCGAAGATGTCGACTTCTGAGAGAGAGTCGATGTCGGTCTCAGTGGGGGCGGAGTCGGTGATGGTGGCGGATGAGTCCTCGTGATACAGAGCAAACTCGGGATCATTCTCAAAGTCCTCGTCCACAACCACCGGGGTCGCAGGGGCTTTCGGAGCGGTGGCCTTCTTCTCGACTACCGGAGGCTGCTCGATGACGGGCATCTCCACCTTCTCGTCATCAGAGTCGAAAGACTGGCCGACAAAGTTGGACTCCTTGCCGGACAGGGCAGCAGTGTCGATGTTGACCGGGGGTTCGGGAGTCTCCAAGACAGCATAGACCTGGGGTTGGAAGTCACCGAATGCAGAGAAGTCCATGTTCTGCTCGGGCATCATGGCCACGCCGATGGATTGCCGCTGTGCCTGTTGGTGGGCCGTGTAGGGGTTGACGTCCTTGGGTGCTTGGCGGGCAGCCTGGGACTGCTCGACCTGGGGAGCACCTTGAGGAAGCTGCGACGGGTTGCTGCTGAGACGCTCAAGGAAGTCTGAGAAGGAGGGCGATCCTAGCAGCATGCGGGTGAGATCTGACAGGCGCTTGTTCTCCTCGGCAAGGGCCCGGTTGTGGGCTCGGAGGTCCCCATTCTCGGTGACCTTGTTCGCAATCTCGGCCTCAAGCTGGGTGATGTATTCTAGTTTTCCGTTAGCGTGTCCATCTTACACGTGACGAGAGAGGTTTAACTTACCCTTCCTTCGGGACCGGAAGGCACGGGCGGAAACCTTGTTCCGCAATTGGCGACGCTCCTTGCTGCTGAGCTTCTTGCCCTCCTCGCTCGCCAGGAGCCTCTCGTCCTCGTCCATGTCGTCCTCATCCTTCTTGAGCCGAGGCAGATTCATCAGGGGCGAGTTGTCCACCGAGTCGGGGCCACCAGACCTGGCGCGCATGGAGTTGAGCAGCTGGGTGATCTTGTGCTCCACAATAGGATCGGTAGGCTGGGCGGCCTTGGGTCGCTGTTGCTTCGTCTGCTGGTTCACCCTCTGCTGTTGTTGCTGGGCGATGATCTGTTGCTGCTGCCTCTGCTGGGCCTGGGCCTTAGCCATGGCAGCCTGCTGGTGCATACCGGGCCACATGCGTCCCACGTTGCTCTGGCTGGACATGCCGGGAGGTGAGGGCAGGCTGTCTTGAACTCCGATCGAGTTTGGGTTGACGGTCTCGCCGAAGAAGAGGCTCTGGTCGCGCGGAGAGGCATCAAAGTCCATGTCGATATCGGAAGGACCCATGCTACCCTGGGGAGGCGAGGTGTTGAATTCGTAGCCGTTGTTCATGTTGGCAAAGTAGGCGTCGATGTCGAACTGCTGATAGCCAGTGATCTGGGTATTGTTCTCGTTGACCTGGAGGGTGTTGGCCAGGGCACCGGGAACAATGCCAGTCTGCTGCTTGTAGAGGTCGTACTGATGACTGGGGCCACTCAGGGGCTGTGCGGTCGATAGCAGCGAGGCGGGAGTGGTCTGAACGGTGGTGTTGACGTGCCGTGTGAAGGCAGTCTTGGAGGTTGAAGGTGACAGGGACGGCGATGTGTAGCCGGCGTCATCGTACACGGACAGGTCGAGCATGGAGTCGAGCGAGTCGACCATGCCGGGATGCGAGTTTGCTGGACTCTGAGACTTGGACATTGTGACCTTTTTCCCTTACAAACGCTTCTTTTTTCCTTTTTCCTTCTTCTCTCTCTCTCTCTCTTTATCTCTGCTGCCGTGAGCAGCAGTGGTGGTGATGGGTGATCCCGTGGAATATCCTCCTATCCTCCTGCTTCTCTCTTCAGTCCCGACCAGAGAAGATGGCTGCCTGGTTCGATAATACAGCTGGCGAAGGAACGGTCGGACGAGGTTGAAGGAATGGTCAACTGAGAGGATGTTTGTTGGATTGAGCAATATACTGAGATTGTTGGTTTGCGATGGCTTTGCGATGGTTTTGCGATGGGAGAAGGTGGTTGGAGTAGTTGAAACGGCAAAGACAGAACAGGAACAGAAAGGAGTTGATGAGGCCAGGTCGCGAGGCCGGGTAGGGCGGGAGATTGGGGGGTTTTCTCAGCTGCGGTGCGATGGGTGCACCGAGAGACCCAGGTCCTTGGACGGTGGAGAGTGGAGAGCAAGGAGAGCAAGGGTGGAGAGAAAGGGAGAGAAGGGGAAGTGGGCGCAGCATTACTGGTACGGGAATGTGGACGGGGTGGCATTGCGTCGGAACGGCCTTGGCTCGAAGGGGAAGCCAGAGAGCACGCCGAGCAGGGATTCAACCTGAATCTGTGTCAAGGGACGCGTAAGCCTTTGCTACTGCTGCAAGTGCAAGTGTGCCATGGCTGCGTGCGGTCTGTGGCACCTTTTGCTGTCTGGGTGGCCTCCTCTGACTGCTGCCCCCAGAAACGAAAACCGCAAATTGAGTGTGGACTATCCACCCTCCATTCGTCGAGGCCCATTACCTACCTGGGTAAACTACCTGGGTAGACTACCTACCTAGGTAGGCTACAGACGCCGTAGAGACGAAGGCGAGGCCACCACATCTGGATATCCGGGCGCATGGGAACTATTCTGTACTTTGTATTAGTACTGTGATGGTAGCGTACAACAGCCATGGGGATGACGACGCATGTCCGTTCCCTCCCCTCGCGCCAAGCTCGTTCGGTGGTAAGCACAGTGATTCTGACGCCTAGTTGCTTACGGCCTCGTCGCAGCGCAGAGGCAAGAGGAAGACTAAAAAAGGATTACGTTCACCCCGATTACGCTCTCACAAGTTCTCCAATGCTTGATAGGACCACATGGCACATCTGTTGACGACGCAGTGTGTGCCCCAGTATGTCGAGGGACGTACGACAGCCACACATTCGTTGTGATCAAGCTTGGCTGGCGACAAGGACGACAAGGGCGACAACGACAACAACCATGACAACAGCCTCTGCCAAGTAAGGATCCACCGCCGTCAGAGTGCGACCGCGGCCACCAATCGAAGCCGTCTGCCTCTTGTCCTCCAAGCCCGTACAGTATTCCGCTTCCTATCCTTCCGGACTCCCTGAGCTGGCCCCGCCCGGTCATCATGGTCCTACTAGGGAGTCAAAATCTCTCAATCTCAGAATCACGTCCGAATCACGTCCGAATCAAGCACCATCAGATCCTGATCCATCAGATCAGATCCTGCACACCGCATGCGGAGCCCACGACAGCCTCCACCCGTCGTTGAACAGACCTTGCCAGTCCCGAGCCAAGCTTTCTGCCACCTGATAAGCCTATTTCCTGTCCTTCAATATGTGTCCGAGTATGAACACGCCATCTCTCGTCCAAGTCTATGTTGGGAAGTGGCACTACACCCTTTGATCATCATCCGAGGATACCCTGCTCGATAGCACAAGTATGAGACGGGGACTGGTCACAGATTCTTGTCTTCCAGCACACTGGCTCGATTCTCCACCCTCGGGGCTCCTCAGGAGAAGGCAGAGTGGATCCTAGTGTACAGGCCCGTGGTGCCCCCGTAAACTCTATTTCCTTCTCTCCTGCTTCAAAACGCTCAACTACTCTGTAGTGTGCACTAATCTGCCTCGCCTTTCGGAGGTGGAAAGTGGGGCCTTTCTCGGGCATAACAACTGCAACCGACAGATAGCCGCCCCAGTAGCTGGCCGGCCCTTGCATGAACACCCTTCCGGCACCCCCCGGGTGATTCTCGAAACATTTTTCTCCAATGTAGTGTATATACTGCTCAACGGTCGCCTACGGAAACAAATCTTCTCCACCGGAAGCCCGAGCCGGGGTCCGTCCGACAGGGCAGTGAGCCGGCACTCACAAGTAGTCCCCATCTCTTCTCCCCATTGCAATGCCATGCTTGCTGGTGAGCTGTTGTACACTATCACGGGCCGGAGGGGGTGGTCACTGCGTCTCGTGGTGAGTTTCCTGCGAGAAATGAGCTTTGAACGGATAGCAAACGGGAAATCCGGTCGTGTCGGCGTTACCATGGAGGATTCGACAAGCTAGTGTGTGACACAGTCTCAATCGGAAGTCCCGTCGTTTCGGAGATAGCATGGTTCGATATCACACTTGTTAACATAACGCTGCCATCCATAAACATTGCCTCCTTGTCTCCTTCTCGAACGTTACTGGGAAAAGGCGACCTTCACCAAGCCACTCGGCATGTTCGTGGAGTGCAAGCCAGCATCGGCTGGTACTCAGTAATAGTTGTCATGCACTATGGACAGAGCTGTACATCCCTCGGCGCAAAGCATGAGAGCGGAGCCACTCCGAGATTGAAGAGCCGTCGGCCCCGGTCCTGTACCCGCCCTAGGGGGGGGGCGCCATCTGCTGCGTCCCTCTGGGACGACCCGAGGCCTGAGACTGCTGGGATCGTCGTAGATCGGCTTGTGGGCGCATTGAAACGTGCCAGGGATCCTGGGGACATACTATTTTTATGTCATCAGGGAATTTGGTTCCAGTTGAACGAGGCAGATTTTGAGGATGAACAAAAACGCCCAGAAGTCGGCTTGATGAGACCTCGCCTCTCTTTCGATCTCCCGAAAGTTCCGATTCGTCGGGATGGTCCTTGCACCCCATGATCTGACATTTTTGACGTTTACGGGTTCTGACATCACTCCTGCTGTGGCTGAGCAAAGGCTTCTTCAACACATGAGTTCCGCCCGGTATCGTTATGGACAGATGCTAGGTCCGAGCCTCTGAGCACCTGCTGAGATGAGCATGCACCTGCATGGCGGCCAATGGCTGAAATCGCCACTGCCCCAGTGGGCCACCTGAACCCAGCTGCAAGAAGTAGTGTACACTACGTGAGCTGCTTGAAGACGGTTGTCCGAACGTCTTTTTCGGCCCCGAAAAGCGGAGCATTCCCACGTGTCCGCCAAGGTCGAGACGGCTGGTTCCTTGAGACCGAGCACGACCCGTAGGGCCCGTAGGGGAGAGCACTTACTACTAGTACGTGCACAGCATAGAGGAGATGCATCGTCAGGTGACGAGGCAAGCTGCCCCTCAGGTTACCTATTCCGGAGCGGCAAGCGCTCGCCACGGGTGCGCAGCAATACGAAACGGTTGGGAGAGCCTTACGTCCAAGCTATTCCCAACTGTGTCGTGACCGAAAGTCCAGCGCGGTGGGCGCCGCCACTGGTCTGAGGCAGCATGCTGGCTTTCAGCCTCGCTGAAGGCCGTTAAACAGATCACATGTTGGTCATTCGGACTGCACGGAAGCGTGGTGTCATGGACCCATCCGGCGGCGGGGAGCCTCGCGCAAAGGCACATAGAGGCTATTGCAAACCCTCGCTCCAGAAATGGCCAGGTCGAATATGGAGAGGTTTTTCCCGCAATGGCCTGCCCGTGCCAAAGGTTACGAGGCTCGAGAGTGTGCCTTCATGGCGCTCGCTGTTCTTGGCCACTTGATCTGCTTTCCACAGTTTCACAGTTTCACAGATTCACAGTTGCACAGACACCGGTGTGCCAAGTTAGGGTCCTTTCCAAAGTTTGACGGAGTAGTGGGCGCCGGTATGAGTTTAACATGTGAGGAGCTATTTGACATTGGCGGCGGGCCTTCCTTATGTATCACCACCCACCTTTCAGCCTACGCATTACTTCTTCTCAAGGCACCTCCGGTCGTGAAAGTCCAGGAGGCCGGGTCTTGCACTGTTTTCACCCGAGTAACCATGGCCAGATCGTCGGGACTTTAATGACAACCGATCAACCTGCGATCTGCGATGGTATCTGTTCAGTGGCGTGTTTACGGCGTTTGGGAGAATGTCCAAATCAAGAGTATATAGGATCTTCATCGTTGGTGGATTTGTAGAGAGAATGCTCTATTCTCATCGCACCCAAGAGGCTGTTGCAACGCATCACAAGGTCATCGAGACCCAGTCGAATAGATTCTTTATACTAACTACACCAGTCCAAGACCCTTCTATATTTATGCCGTGCTTGACACTTTGCCTCTGGAAGCCTCTCCTCTATACTCTATTCTCGAGGCGTCCTTAATTCTATGTACCCATCAAACGCCCATGCTCTCAGCCCAATCTCCATCAAAAGGGTGTTTACTGTGGCTTCAACACCGCACGGAAGTGCACCTCACCCTTCTCAAGCTTGTCCATCGCGTCCTTGATCCCAGCCTCCGTCATGGGGAACTCCTGAATCACCGGGTGGATCTGATGCAACGCCGCGAACTTCAACATATCCTTGTGGATCTGCCTTGGCGCGACCACGCTGCCCTGGACGGTGAGGCCATACTGGATGAGCGGCCCATACGGGACGGCAAAGTCCCCGCTGCTGACCGAGAGCGGGTGGATGGTCGCGCCGGGGTTCATGATGCCCATGTACAGCTTCCAGTCCGGCTGCGCGGACGTGGTGACGAGCAGCCGGTCAAGCTTCTCCGCGACCGTGATCTCGGTGACGCCCTTGGTGGCGACGAACTCGTGCGCGCCGAGGCGCAGCGCCTCGGCCTTCTTGCTGTCGCTGCCCGAGAACACGACGACGCGGCAGCCGAACTTGGCGGCGAACTGGATGGCGAGGTGGCCCAGACCGCCGACGCCCACGATGCCGACGGTCTCGGTGGGCCGGGTGTTGTAAGCGGTCAGGGCGTTCCAGACGGTTGCGCCGCCGCACATCCTGTGGGGGTGTTGTTGTTGTTAGTCACTGCTTGATGGGGGCTGCAAAGCGGTACAGAAAACGAGGGGCGGGCGGCAGGGAGGGAGGGGATGTGGAACGTACAAAGGAGCACAAGCCTCGTCGCTGAGCTCATCAGGGAGCTTGAAGAGGAACGCCTCGCGCCAGATGGCATGAGAAGCAAAAGACCCTTGGTCCAGATCCGCACTGCCATACATCTGACGCTCGGGGCAGTAGATCTCCCATCCTGTGAGGCACTGCTTGCAAAGCCCGCAGCTGTCATGCTCATAGCCCCTGTGATTCGGCGTCAGTAAACGGTCTGCCGAGTCTGACAACATGGCGCGAGTGCCAGTCGTTCGTGGAACGGAATATTCGAGCGGAGGCTTACCAGCCAACTCTGTCGCCCTTCTTCAGTTGTTTCACATCGGGACCAATGGCCTCGACAACGCCGACACCCTCATGGCCCAGGACCATATCACTGGTCTTGTAGTGGATATCGGTGTAGCAGAGCCCCGAGGCAGTGATCTTGAGCAAGACCTTGTCGCCAGAGAGTTCATCAGGCTTTGTGGTGGAACCCTTCTTGGGGGGGCCATCCTTCGACCCCGTGAATGTCGTGAAAGTAGGCATGGTTGAATGTTACGGCTGCTGTGGATGGGAAAAGCGTGAGCGCAAGAAAATGGACCGAGTTAAGAAGATGCGAGCATATATGCTATATGATCACTATTTGAAAGATGTCTCTGGGAGACCTCGCTGGTCTCCATTTCTGAGCAGGGCGGTCACTATTATATACTGCTAGACTTGCCACGACATAAAACACCTAGTTTCCGCGGTCGTCGATGACGATGGAGTAAAAAAGAAAGAAAAAAAATCTTCCATTCCCCAAGCCAGTGGAGTCCGATAAGATCTCTGGCCTGCGGCAGATGAAGTTTGACCCGAGACCTGAGGCAATAAGAAGCCTGTGGAAACGTCATGGTGGAACTTGTTGGGTCGCGCAATCACCGTGGTAGTAGTCATGTCTCGGGGCTTCAAAATCTGCCTTTGATGCCAGGATTTGTTATTGTCCTGATGCTTATTCAGCGGGAGACCCCCCCCCCCCTCTTGAGGATCTGAGATCTTCCGATCATTAATCCCGTCGGCACTTGCCGTGCGCCTCGGGAACTTTGGTGCACGCTAGTAAGACTGTTTTCTATCTACCTATAGGCACCAAGATGTCATGTTTCGTAGCAAAGGCTACCTACTAGGTTGAAGCCGACAACGTCAGGGATACCGTGAAAATCACATTCTGCTCAACCCTCTTTTGGTACTTTCTTTTGTTGCCCTTCCTCGGTCACCTCAGCCGCTATAACATCTTCTTCGAGAACCCGCTGCTTTGTACTGATCCTCACATCCCCAAGTACTCAAGAGTGTCTACTTGGAAGACGACTTCTTGACACACTTGAGTCTCGAGCCTCCAGTGTAGAGTACCAAGGAAACCTCGCCCTTCTTCTGTTGCCATGCAAACTCCACCGTCACCTCAAGCGAGCCGACCCGCAACTTCATCGACTCCGCGCCTTTCCTCTCGGCGACAGCCCAGAGTGGCCACTGGATACCCTCTTGATGGCTGAATTCAACGGTCGGTTCCGGGTTGACTGTGACGCGAAGCGTCTGAGTCCGATCCTCCATCTCCCATTCCCCCTCGCATGCCCCCCAGCCAGCTGCCGGCGCCGTTGGTCTCGCACCGAGGGCGACGGCCGGTGTCGAATCCCCATACGGAGACCCGGGGCCTCCGGGCCCCAGAGGACTGTCGAGCATCTCGCCGATGGCAAGAATGAGCGGGCCAATGATCTCCTCGCCGTAGTTCGAGTTGGTCATGATCGCTTGCGCGCTGACGGCGGTGTCCTCCTTGGCGCTCCCTTCCACCTTGTCCGGGCGCGCAAAGGTGGCGGCTGCCCAGCATCGATAGCCATAGTTACCGCCGGCATGGGAGATTCGGACGAGGTTCTTGTCTCGTGAGAAGACGTCGTCTTCGCCATCGAAGAGCTGGATGTGGAAGCCACAGTAGTAGGCACTCTCGCCATGGCCCAGCTCTGCTCGCTTGTGCAGGATCTCCTGCGCGACTTCGGGCCTGATCCACGGTTTCTCGCCCAGCTTGACAGCGCGAGTCGTCCCGAGCAAGGAGTGCGCAAAGCCTGCCATCCCTTTGGCAAGATCCGTGGGCGTCGTCCACAATCCTGCCGCCCCTTGCTCCGGATGCACGTGGTATTCTCCAAGCTCGAGCCCGTGAATGCCGTTGTGGTAGCCTGTTGCGTAGTTGGTCTCTGACTGCGGGAGAGCCACGCCGCCACAGTAGAAAGACCTCGTCATGCCGAGCGGTCCCAGCACTTTTGCCTTCATCAATGCCGCAAACGAGGTGAAGCCTTCACGGTCGGCTCCGATGTTCTCCAACATGGCCTGCAGGATGGTTGACCCTCCCCCGGAGTATTCGAACTGCACACCAGGCACACTGTGCACGTACACGGCAGGGCTGTTTGCGTTTCCCAGACCACCTTGCAGAACTTCCGCCGTCGAAGGGATGTGCTTGCTCGACGTCGTGTAGCCTTGGAACCCATGCGTCGTCGAGCCAGCCGTGTGCGAGAGAAGCTGGGTGATGGTCATCCTGTCCAGAAGCTGAGCAGCAAACCTTTCCGGAACACCCTTATGGACCGAGTTGCGAAGAAGCATGCGATAGGTCCCTTCTGCGAGGTACAACTTGACCGGGTCGTCGAGGCTAGCAATGACACCCTCGCTGACGTAGCGAAGAATCGCCAGGCTCTGGAAGGCCTTGGAAATTGAACATGCCTGGAAGAGTGTATCCGCGTCAGGGCCAGGGCCTCCAGGGAGCTGTCGTGCGCCCCATTCCGCGTGGCGGACGTGGTACCCACTGGTCGCTGCCGATGTTGCGGCGGCGATTGCGACCCCGGGTGTATTGTACCAGGCTGAGGTGTCCACTTTGCGATCATCACCATTCTTGCTGGCGTCCCGGAAAGGCAGTGGCGTGAGAAGTTGGGCGAGATGCTCGGTGAAAAGGTCCTGTGGGAGGAGCATCTTCGCGGTTTGCGAGGTATGTGGATAGAATCCCTCGTACGTATGTATTCGAGTTTGAGAATTGTCGGCGAGCCTCTGGGGAGAATTAGTCGATGAGAATGAAGCCCAGATGATGATAGCCGAGACCTCCAAACCAAAAAGTCTGGGGTGACCATGAGACTTTAAATATAGACCGCCGTTCTCCAAACCCGACAACTTCACTCAAAGATACGAAGCTAGCAACCGCATAGAGAGACAGTAAGACGGCCCGACCAAAGCCGTGTTTCGACAACGCCAATTGGTGGCAAGTTTAGCACGCAAGTCGACGAAGCTGAACACGTACTCTAGACACCTTCATAGCCTACCGTCTGTCTGTACTTGCTTCCTGTAGGTCTGCCTTCCATACATATCTAATACATCGCGGGCAATTTGCAAAGATCTTACAGGTGAAGCATAAGAAACTACAACATTTCCAGCCATGACTCCATGTACGACTAGTGGATATGCTGCTATGTACTAGCCTGCAAAGAGAGGAGAGAGAAATAGAGAGCAGGGGAAAAAAAGGCCCGGGGAGGAGGAAGAGGAGGAGGAGGAGGAAGAGGAGGAGGAGGAGGAAGAGGAGGAGGAGGAGGAAGAGGAGGAGGAGGAGGAAGAGGGGGGGTGCAGTTTGGTGAGAGCCTCCCACTCAACCCGACGACCAACGATGCAGTGGTCTCCATACGCCTGGGGGGTCTCTCAACAAGCGAAGCCCATACGAGTAGAGCTGACCTCGCACACCCGTTTGTCGCGGAAAGCTTCTCTGCATATTAGCACACGTTGCTGAATATCCGCAGAGCAACTTCAACGAACCTGCCTGGTTCAGTCAACAGAAACAAGAATAGATTTCCAACAAAGTCTCAGGCCCGTTGGACAAGACGCGCACCAGAAAATGGTACAAGTGCCTGTCAGTTTCTCTCCTGGAGGACTTGCGGTGAATCGTCGCCAGCTTTGTCTCTCGAAACACGGCACATAGTACCCGATCAATGTGTCTTGCAAACGAATGGAAGGAAGGAGTTGGGCCTCGTCGTAAGGCGACGTAGTTGTTGATCCCCATGGACCACTTCCCCAGACACTTACTTGACCAGACGTACCAAGTCGAAAGTCGCCCGAAGGCGAGACGTAAAAGCCGAGTTTGCACGAGTTTGCTTGCCCGCTTTGGCCTTGCTGCTCGACTGGAATCATCGCCTCGCCTTTAACCTTCCTAGAACACACGCACTTCAGCGACGCAACCCTTTGTTACCTGCACAGTCTCCCAGAGCCTTCCACCTTCTAGACGTCCTCATAGGAACTCTCAGGTTTCCATCTTCCTTTCTCCTCTCAGCTGTCTGCCTCGAC
>MUZH01003345.1:0-12309 GCA_003012965.1 Juglanconis oblonga
CGTGTGGGCCACGAGCCGATCACGCCCTAAACCTTCTCCATGTCTCGATGCTTCTTCCCCACAACTCTTCAACACCACCACCACCCTCACCACCACCACCACCACCACCACACACCTCTCGACAATCTTGCGTCATCCCTCCTGCTTCTTCACCCTCCGGCAGTGCGCCTCGAATGCGTTCTCTCTTTCCAGCAACCACCACTCCATCAATGCCCATCACTCAACCAGCACAACTTGTCCAAATCTTCAAGATGGCCTTCGCGGATGCTGCATTCTGAGGGTGGCCACCCATTCGATGATTGACAGTAGCACTCTCGAGTTGGGATGGTCCACCCTCGGAGTTCTGCTCTCTGTTATCACTGAATCCACTTCACCTGAATTGGAAGTCTCTATTGCACCCCGCAAGAAAGCTGCAAAACTGATACAAGACATCCCGTCGAACACTCCGAAGTCCAGGTCGAGTCTGCCTACGTTTCCAGGTCGGCACGAGTTAATACCTATATTCGAGGCTGAGGTCCCAGTAGCAACTCAGACCAAATTTAGCATCAGCTCTTTCGCAGTCTCTCGTCACATCGCTGAATACTGTCTACACTGAACGTTCAACAAGCGGGCAATCCGGTGTCGAACAGCCGCGAATAGTCGAGTCCTCATGTCGTCGAGGCAAAGTACGAGGAAGCCTTCCAACATGCCTCTGCGTCGACCGGCTAAAAGCTCCCGCGCCAAGGGCGCCGCCTCCTCTCCGACTCCTATCCCCTCTGCCACCACTTCAACCTATCCCTCCGAAGTCGACTTTGACCACGAAGCTGCCGTCAACAGCCTCAACATTGCCGACCTGACCCTCGATGTCCCCATCGCCAATGAAAAACCCGTCGTTGTAGCGAAGCCCAAGCCTAGGCCCTTCCGCTTCATGGACCTGCCCGCTGAGGTCCGAGTCAAGATTTACGGCTACCACTTTGGCGAGATTGGCCCCGTTGTCGACCTGGAACATGGCAACTACTTCACGATCCACAGGAGGCTGTCCATCCTGCGAGTCTGCCGCACGGTCTACCAAGAGGCTTCGGACACTTTCTATAGCAGCAAGGTCTTCCGCATCTTCCCCATCGACGGCCGTCAATCCCGCGTCAAGAAGGGCCTCCTGGCCCGCATCAAGCCCCAGTCCCGCGCTCACATGACCACCCTTGAACTACGACTGGGTCCAGGCTGGGGGAAGCCCTACCGCAGCTGGGTGGTGAATGACCTGCTAGGCTTGAACGACTGCATCAATGTGCGCCGTCTGCACGTCTATATCGAGATCGACCCCAGCGATAAGATCTTCAATGGGTACCGCAAGTCCAATGGTTTCTACGAGACCTTCTGCCAGAACCTCCTCGACGACGTTCTCAAGGGACTCCCGAATGCCGCCAAGGTCCAGTTTGACGCGCACCCCTCAGTGAAAAAGGCCGGCGACATGACCCGTGGTCTCCTCGAGATCGCGACGGCGAATCAGCGTACCATTTGCTGGGGTCCGAGCCGGGGCTGGACCGACGGCGATGAGGAGGAAGACTTCAAGGAGCAGCCTCCTTTGGGTCCCATCGCGCCCACAACCTCGAGTTGGAATGTGGCCCACCCGCCGACGACCGCGATCGCACAGGAAGTTGTCGCGTGATGATCCATGTGTTTGGCATAGGCGTTCAGGTTTGGACTTGGGGAATTTGCACAGGGGACAGCAGGGGACAGCAAGGGACAGTTTAACTGGTTCGAGGGTTTTGTTGTAATACTGTAAGAGATCACCTACAGACTGGTTCCATGGAGGACTCCACTTCATTGTTACCTATGAGCAACCGACGACGGTTTTACCGTAAAGACCTGGTTGCATTGATGAATGAACGATGGTTTGATCAAATCTGTTTTGCTTTATCTGCAAGGCCATTTATCGGATGGAAGAAGCTGAGACATGATGTACGTGAGTTAGACGAGGCTGACGGCACCTTGAACAGTGAAGTAGGCCCTGAGGCTGTATTTGTACCTGCTCCACTAGCACCACTTGGTCTCAGCTCGTGAGGCAACCTTCAATATCTGACTTTGTTCCTGAGAAGTAGAGCTGGTAAGGGGGGCCAGAGAGGACGGCTTCGGCAACAGAAGGGCTGGCGGGCTGGCGGGCTGGCGGCGGGCAGCGAAGACGGCCGCGGAAGCTGGGCGTTAGGGGAAAGCTTCATGCNNCTTTCCTGCTCCTTCTGGCTGGCTGGGCCACCGTGGATGTAGGCATGGTCTGCATGTTCTTGGTCGGGTGGTGGCGAATGTCCGAAGATTTTCCCTCAACTTTTCCGTGCTCGAAGGTGTGTATGTCGCTCTCGGGAGTTATCGTGATGTGAAGCCAGCGCCTCTATATCGAAGAAAGTGTCTACCGGAGTTTTCGTGTTGTCGTGACAAGACGGTGGGCTCCACATGATGACCTACATCCGATGGCATCCAAGAAGTTCTACGTGAAGGGTGAGACATACCTACAAACACTCTTTCCGGTCCCACTGTCCCAGCCTCGCCTTCCGTGATTGAGTTGCGCATGGCCTTTTCTGTTGCAGCTGCCCGTTGTCGCCTTGCTCAGCCCGGCAACCACAAACCGTAAGACTCCATTCGCCTACCGCGGTGGGATATTTTGATGGGCTTATCTCGGTCGTCTTACGTTGTATTCTTGCCTGTGGCAACCTCTTGTGAGGTAAATTGTGGTTGATAGTGATTATATGGGAGAAGCAAAGTGTGTGCTCGAGCGAGTTGCACGCGAGCTTTCTCGTAAATGTTGCCCCACGGAGACGTACAGTCTTTTGTCTGTATATAGGATTACTACCACGAGCCTAAGATTTTCAAAATAAAAGCGGAATAGGTACGTTATAAATACGGAGGCTATAGGGCAAGTGGCTTTTTAATAAAAAGAACTGGTTTAGATTATACTATGCTAATAGTTTATTATCCTTCCTTTTCTAAGCTATAGATACGTTCCAGCCTCGCTCTAGACCCATCAGACAGCATAATCGACCACTACGCATCGCAAATACTGAGTTCAGTGAAGCTTTCTTATAGTGAAGCCTACGAAAAAGCGGCAACAGTCATAGTTATAATTTCTCTTTACATGGGATCTATCACATATGACCACACCTAGCGGAGAACTTGGGATCCCGTCCGCTCTCCCCTAAATAAGCCGCTGAGGGCCGGATTAGTAGTTAAGTGGGTGACCATTAGCGAATACCCGGTGTTATATGTTTTTGTCCACCCTCTTTTTGTGCGGATCGGAGCGTAAGGGGGCTATAATAATATCGTATTCAGCAATCGTAGGTATATGTTGGAGGTTGACAAGAGACTTAAGATATAGGATATTGGCAAGAGACTTAAGATATAGGATATTGGCAAGAGACTTAAGATATAGGATATTAGCAAGAGACTTAAGATATAGGATATCTAATATTGATTCCTAGTAAGCGTTATACTGCGTCGGTCCTTCCTCCTGAATACCGCTTCGCCTTAGTCGGGGGTTTGAGAGTCAGACCTACCCTGTACCTCGTAGTCCAAATGCTCCAAAGTTTTCCATCCTTTGTTAGGTTCAACCGCCATTTACAAACTCTGAGTTCGTTATAATCTCTGCACTTACTGAAACCAGCATATATGGCCATATCTAGTGGAGAACTTGGGATCCCGTTCGCTCTCCCCTAAATAAGCCACTAAGAGCCAGATTAGTAGTTAAGCGGGTGACCATTAGCGAATGCCTGGTGCTATATATTTTGGTGCCTTTTTAGCAGGACTGCTCAATTTTTATCTAGGTGGGTGCCGACGAGGGTGTCATAAGGCTATGCGTTCGTACTGGTCTTATAATATACGAATGCCTTGGCGTTTGTAGTGCTGGAAAGAGCGATAGAGGTACGGCGGGGCATAAATAGAGAAATCTGGGCAGACCCGGATAGAGAGTTTTTGTTTCCCTTACCATCAATTTTATCTCTGTTTGGCTGGCCCACAACAACACGTTCAATTACTTCCATGGCTTAGATGTATCGTAATTTTCAGGGGTGCCCAGCACGTGATGCTGCCCCACTGAGCAAGCGGCTGGGGTGCTTCTAACTACTTCAAGCGAGGGGCCGAGGGCACAGCCAGTTCAATACTTATTGTCTCATCTCAGCGGTCAGAACTCTTAACCAGGCCGATACTTGACGCACAAGTTATCTTAGAGAGTCACATGCTGCATTCTGTATCACCTATATGAAGTCCTTGGCTCGATGGCGCGGGCTCTTTTGGGTGCCCAGCAGATCGCATGCACATCACCAGCAGCAGCACCGGCAACTCCGACCAAGAACAGCGAAATGGCCTTCTCCAGCCCTCATCATCACAAGGATCCAGCCACTGTCATATACCTGTCAGATGAGCTTGCCTGCAAGCAGCAGCAATACACCAGCACCAGAGTCTTCATTCACGAACCAAGAAGATGAGCCTAAGGATACACAGCCCAGCATCGAGGCGATTCTACAGGAATTTGACGACTCGTGTAGAAAAATGGTACGAGAGACAGATAAAAGTAGTAAAGCTGATGCGCGCGATCTCAAAGAGCCTAAGGAGAAGGGCAACGTCGCCATTTTCTGGGACCTGGACAACATAAAGCCCCGCGGTCCCCCTCACGAAGCAGTGGACATGCTGCGCCGCCTGGCCTCGCGCTTCGGCACGTTGACCTCCATCACCGCCTACGGCAACCGCCAAGCATTCATTGAGCTGGCGCGCCTCGGGCTGGGGAAGAAAAAGAAGAATTCATTGCTCGAGGAGGCCCTGGACGACGACGACGACGATGACCAGATGTATTATGAGGCAGAAGAGGCAGAAGAGGCAGAACTGGCAGAAGAGGCAGAACTGGCAGAACTGGCAGAACTGGCAGAACTGGCAGAACTGGCAGAACTGGCAGAACTGGCAGAACTGGCAGAACCGGCAGAACCGGCTGGAAAGACCAAGAAAGGCAAACGGGTGACGCCCTTCTACTGCGGAGTGTGCGGGTCCTACCACAAGGACAGAAGGAAGTACATCATGCACATCAAAATTCACAGCAGAGAGCGCACCAAGATGCTGCGCCACCTCGCCACCAAAAAGGCGGGAACGAGAAGGAAAGACTCGCTGTGGAAAAAATACGAGCCGTCGCTCGAGAGATATGCGCGTGGCTTCGGCCGCATGAGCGAGGACCCGACGTCCCTGGGTCTGCGGGAGGACCTCAAGGCCGCAGGCGTACGGGTGTGTGATGTGGGCCGGGAGACTCCGAATGCTGCGGATGGGGCGCTCCGAAGGGATGCGAAGAGCTGGTTGGCGCAATCACGGGGGAAGACTGACTGGATGATTCTCATCTCGGACGATCATGGGTTTGGGAGCATCCTGGAGAGTGCTAGTAACAAAAACGTCAACACGTTTGTTGTCTACAGGAATAGGCGCTCTGCGTTAGCGAAGAAAGCTAAAAGGTCGCAGTCTTGGCAGCAGTTGGAAAGTATAGGATAGGAGCTGGGCGTCAAAAAAGACTACCTTATATACGACAATACAGACATCCTGCTCACATACTATACCGGCTGCAATCTGGACATTATAAGAATCTCGTCCGAGAAATTCACTAATTTAATCTGAAAGCCACAGGAGTAGGTAATAAGGCTTATCTCAAGGTCTACCCTTTCCTTAAAGTACTAGATCTTGCAAGCAAGTATAATAAGTTTATACTATTAGAGTACAGAGATTTATATAGAATGGAGAGCTTAAATAGTCTCTGGTCCAGCCTTCCGAGGCCGCGGCCCTGATTGCCACGCTGGGCTTTGGGGAGCAAGGAGTTACGACTGGGACTTTTGAGGTGTTCTTCACCATTTCCCGTATTCAAGCACCTTGCGGCACTGCATTGCACTCCGCAGTCGCCGGCTCAGTCTTGAAGTCGTATCCCGTAGTCGCGCTACGAACAAGATCCAGGAGTTATGACTGCTGAGTCCGCGTTCTAATGGCAATCTATTAGGATGACTTCGCATCGAAAATGCAGATGGATCTGTGAATTACGGAGTCAAGGCTGCTCCTCTATACGACTCCGAAGTCTGGGCGGGTGGGCTAACCTTGTGTGTCACTTGCGGCATATAGGGGGATTCTTTTGTCTCTCTTCTTCTCTCTTCGTTGCGCCCTCTCTCCTTCTTCTCCTCTTTTTTCTGGTTCATTGCCAACTTGTACTGACGTAAGTACTATCATGTGCGTCCTACGACTATGGCTGTCGTATCTTCCATATTCGCGCCTCGAGGTCGTTTCGTGCGTTACGTCCCGGGCTGCTTAATCGATACTGACCCGCCGTTATTAACGAAGCTGCCGACTACTCTGCGCATCTCTTTCGATCCAACCGACAATACAGCTATTATTCGGCTACGTGTCGAAGCTAGCAATTCGCCCGACCCATTCTGGCTGGACATTGCACCCGAAAATATTCAGAGTCTATCTCTCCACCTGGGATCACCTTCTTGTCTATGCTTTGGTGTTATCTGTCGTACTGATTGTACCCAAAGACCTGCTGCCCGAGTCGCTCGAAAGTGCAGATCGTATGAAACTTGAATCGCTACGTGCATTTGCGCAGCGTACGAGCGTACGAGTACATCTGCCGGAGGAGGAAGAAGATCTGTCTGAACTTACGGCATTATGTAAGGAGGTGGACCGAGGTGGCCTGCACTCGGATTCTGGGCAGAGACAACTGAAAACGCTTTATCGGGGCAAAGGCGGACGAGTTGTGCAAGCCGGCGAGGAGTTCTGGCCTCCTGCAAGCATCTTTTCAGCAGCGACGTCGCTTCTCGATTTGCATTCTCGTTCAGACAACATCCTGCCGAGGCCCGATCAGTCTCCCCCAGAATACCCGAAAGTCGGCTCGACTCCACTGCGCCCGTCGCTATCTTTCCGGGACAGGAAAAGACTTCGAACACGCCCTGCATCGTCATCGTCGAGTTCATCTCCGGACTACAACACATGGCAGCACTTTGACCTTGCCGTAGGTAAGCGTAAGAAGACTATAGCAGAGTTGCTTCGTCGCGCAGAGCGTGGGGAAGAAGATCTAAGGAAAGCTATTAGTATTGTGGATCAGAAGCTTGCGACCTTGAACTTATCGATTGCAAGTTTGGACGGGAGGGGCCAAGTAGTGTGCGAGGCTAGGAGATTTCCGATAGCACATTCCACCGCTTCCTTAGCCTCCGCAGCAAGCCCTACATCGACTGCATCCACCTCTTCGAATACTTCAGAACACATCAAAGCTTACATTGATGTAAAGTTAGAGAAGCTGCATAGTAAACTCGTCAGCGACTATAAGTCCGTAGAACAGCATATATTAGATAAGGTGGACTCCAGGTTAAGTCTGTACGTAGCAGATTATGAAATGGAGGCTGCAATCGAAGAGGCTATCGATCGTGTTATGGCGACAATTAAAGAACGGGTTCTGGATACTTGGGGATAGTACTAGTGTTGGAAGTTGTCATCAGGGGATCAAAATGTCTGAGGAGCTAATAGGAGTCTGAACAAACTGCAAAGGCATATTGGATATTAACCTCGATTCTGGCAATTTGTCCCTTCCCCTTCAGTGAATAAACGGCAATAGGAAGACATATAGACTAATTCTAATGAGGCAGGCGGTTAGAGGCTAGTAGCAGGACTAGTCTGCTCTAATATACAGCAGCTACTACTACTACTACTACTACTACTACTAAATCTGCTACTCTTTCTAATAGATAATAACTACCCTTAATAGCTTTCTAAACTTACTTACAACTATAAGTATGTAGTTATTATTTCTTAGGTAGTTATTATCTTTAAGCTAATAGTAGTAGTTATTTTTTAAGATGTTAATATAGCTATAAAAGCTATAATAGTTTTCTTTATATAATAGAAAATAGTTAAAAGCCTGGTATTTAAAATTATATAGTGCTATTAATAGTAGGAGTAAAATACTAGGTCTTAGACTAAAGCAGATAGATAAAATTAATATTATAATAGCTTTATAAGCTACTCAACGCTAGCTTATAATGCTATTCAAGTCGGAGCCTTACTTAAACCTTAAATTCTATATTTCTATATTTTATATAAGTTAGTTAGAGCTATATTTTAAGAAGTTAGTTTGAAGAGTAATCTTAAAAAACAATAACTGCTTAATTTAAAGAATCCGTAATAATATCTTTTTTGTAATACTTTTGCCTATATACTAAAATATCAAATACTATCTAATATCGTACATAAAGCGCCGTTATATATTTAATGCAGTTGTCGAACCTTAAATAGATTTACGAGATCGGCACTAATAATCGGAAAATGGCTGAAGCACGCATAGTTTGTAAATACGCGCAGGACAGAAGAACCTTACCGCCTCAGAGTCTTGGTTGCCGTTTTTATCTGATCTTTTGACACTCGGTAAAGCCTCGCTGTGCTCCGTACGGTATGACCCACCCCATCAGTGCAGATCTGAAACAAACCTACTGGGTGTTCCAGCGCGTCCCCAGGCGGCGCCAGACTCGGAACCCCGGTCTCTTCGGCGATATGATTCGTCCCGAGGGGTCTCACGCGCTTATTTTCCTTTATTGTCCACATGTGTTCCAAATTTAGACGTTCTGGGGAACAACGAAATAGTTTCTTCGCCAATCATGACGTTCGCCGCGGGATCGTTTGGGTATTTTATGCAGGAGCTGGCGAGCTGGGTCTCACAGCCCTGCCGGCTGAGCCAAGTCCGTCCGAACGTTGACGCTCACGAGGACGCGTGGATTTTGCCGACCTGAGGCGGCGTGTCGTGGCATAGACTCCATGATATCTTGTAGAAAAGGAGCCCAGATCCCGTCTGGGCACATCAAGATGGCCCGACCCGCGACAATATTCGAGTAGACCGAATTTTTCTTTTTTTCTTTTGAAATCGCTGTAATTCGACCTACTTATTCCTTTGGAGCTGGACTTCCATTATATCTAATGAGGCAAAACACCAGCCAGCGGCACCAGACACAGTAAAACGTCAACGGGACCTGGCCGTCCTCGATAATCCATTAATAACAATCACCACTCAGCCGGGCTCACAGAAACTTGGTTTGCCCTCGTCGCTATGCCACTACACACCTATCCATCTCGAAATGTCACCACCACTTTCCATATAATACTTTGTCAAATCGGCTTGGTCCTAGCGCTTCCGACCCACAATCACCAACGGGCATGGGACATCAACACCAGGGACACGGGAACCGGCGATATTATTCAACCCGCCGTAAACCTCGCCGATGTGGCTGGAAAAATTGGGGGAGGAGTAACCGCATTGATAGTAGTCTCCCTTGGCTTTGGCTTTGGGGCCGCCTCGATTGCAATATTAGGTTCCATCGAATGGGGGGAGTTCCGAGACAGAAAGAACAAGAAGGGAGCGGAGACGGGAAACCAGCAGGACGTGGAAAAGACCGTCGGTGATATGGGGAAGGGGGAGAAGATCACGAACGAGAAGGAGAAGCCAACAAGCGGACAGAAGTCACAAGACCGAAGACCACGCTTGACGTTGCAGAGTTTCCTGCCTATGGACTTCAAGGACTTGAAACCAGAATGGCGCGCAGACATCAATAAGTCATAATATGTTCATTCTGCATATCATAGCACAAGCTCCCGAGGTCATCGTTCCGAGTGCAAGAACAAAATGCACCTGCTCGATGTTGTGACTACGGTGACAGGCTACCTATAGATGCCAACGGACAGGAGGTGCAACCACTCCACAGTAGGGCAGTACATGAAGAGGTGTCTTGACCTTTTCAGTGTTTAAACTGTAAGTTCATTACACGGTCGTGTAAATTCACCCTACGAGCTGGTGTAATATGAATATGACCACATCCGTCTTTCCGCAACCCTTCTCGAGGCTGGTATCTAGGTAAGTACAGGTACAATACATACATATAGCTGTCCACCGACCACTACATAAAGCTACAGAGCTTTGAAAACTTATCCGTGTGCGGAGACTTTTGTCACAGTAGATTATTTCACGTGGAGGTTATTCCATAAAGCCACTATACAGTCCTAACATGACATGGCGTACGGTTCTTTCCAACCGGGGATGGTGGTCTGATACCAGTAAGAAACAAGGTTCGGATATGAATAAGAACAGAACCCTATATTCTGATATATTAGGAACAAGGGTGTATACCTTGTTCATCTCTGGTGCCATTGGAGATCTGGATCATTCCCAATGGAGGGTTGCGTTAGGCACGTATGATTCTCTATTAACATTTGAAACAGATTCGGTCCAGCTCCCTTCAAATGTCCTCTAATGTATCGGCCCTACCAGCGCCGGACTTCCTGGTTCTCGATCACGATACTGTGTGACTTGTGCCGCTCCTGTGCTGCTGTCGGCACAGACATTGCCGAAAGGAGGTGGCAACCTGCAGGAATCATCCGTCGGGTGAGACCAGACGCTTTCCTTCAATTGCGGACTATCCCGCTCCCATAGTAGCGCCTATTTCACTCGAACGCTAGCTGCGGAAAATAGAAGTTATGGAATCTTCCTCTGCGGAGGCTTTCCTTGGTGCGGTGTTGACAGACATGTTTCACGCAGCATGTTCATGTGCCTATATCGATCTGACCTAGGGAGGCAACACCTTAAGTGTCCATTCGATGCGAGGTCCTCGACCTCTCGCCGGTACAGGGGCGAGCAGAGCAGATAGATATCTGGGCTGATCTCGTACGAGAGACGGCCTGCATGCTTTCCCCGGATTCTCCAATCCATCCCATCCCCAGCCGTTCGTAAACCCCCCATGTCACCCTTCCTCAACCCCACAAAGTCTGGGGAATTTTACTCGACCAGGGGGTCAGCAAGAAGAAGTTCCACCAATGGCTCCTGACCTCCCCCCGTTACCGAGGTCGTGCACTTATGCTCCATCATGAGAGTTCTGCAGGATCACAATGCATGCAGCGTTGTCCTAACGGTCTAGACGGCCCGGCGGTCCAGTCACGCGCCCCGAGCACAGCACTCGATGGTGGCTGGCCTAGGCGCGGCGGTGGGTGAGGAGAAGGGAGGTGGGATTTGAATAAAGAGCCACGCGATGTCCATGCAGAGTCCAGACGCGATTGGTGCCGTGACCTGTGTCTGTCTGTCCGTCAAGGCTGAACTGAGCATATCCACAAAGATCCTCCCAGTGTCTTCGAGATTCTCCACAGGGACGTGCCAACTATAGCACCACCTAGGAGAAGGACGATAACAGACACCATGGAAATCACCCAGAGCAAGGAGGCGGGCCCCGAGCACATCGACGAGAAGGGTGCCGGGCCCGACTTCACCAGTACCAAATTTCTCAACCATGAGGCAGCTCAGGCTACGGCCAACGAACACAGCCTGGGGACATGGCAAGCCCTCAAGACGTACAAGAGAGCCGCGATGTGGTCCATCCGTACGTAACACCCTGCAGATCGTTGTCTGTAACTTCAACGCCGCCATAACGCTCACGATTTTTCCTTTGTCAGTGATCTCAACGACCGTCGTCATGGAAGGCTACGACATGCAGCTGCTGAGCAACTTCTGGGGCTACCAGGCCTTCCGCCAGAAATTCGGCACTTACAGCGGCGAAGAACACGGCTACCAAATCAGCTCGGCCTGGCAGACCGGGCTCAACGACCTCGGCGCCGTGGGTAACATCATTGGCGCCCTGGCCAACGGCTACTTGACCGCCAAGTACGGCCACCGCAAGGTCCTGATGGGCAGCCTCGTCTGGATGACCGCGGCTATCTTTATGGTATTCTTCGCGCCCAACATCAAGGTCCTGCTCGTGGGCGAGTTCCTCTGCAACATCCCCTGGGGCGTGTTCGCCACCACCGGACCAGCCTACGCCGCCGAGGTCGTGCCGCTCACGCTGCGTGGGTACCTGACGGCATATATCAACCTGTGTTGGTGCATCGGGCAGTTCATCGCGTCCGGCGTGCTCAAGGGCCTCTCGACCAACACGACCGAATGGGCTTACAAGATCCCCTTCGCCGTCCAGTGGGTCTGGCCCGTGCCGCTCTTCATCGCCGCTCTGCTGGCGCCCGAATCGCCGTGGTTCCTGGTCCGGGCCGGGAAACTCGAGGCCGCGAAGAAATCTCTCATCCGCCTGTCGCAGCCCGATCATGACGTTGACCATGACTCCACCATCGCGCTCATGGTGCACACGGACAAGATCGAGAAGCAGGAGCAGACGGGGACGACCTACTGGGACTGCTTCAAGGGGACGAACCGTCGCCGGACAGAAATTGCCATCATGTGCTTCGTGAGCCAGGTCACCGACGGTGGCACGCTGGCCTATACCGGCACTTTCTGTCAGTCACCCCACCTCCCCC